>CAUYRH010070382.1:0-22590 GCA_963574655.1 Perodicticus potto
GTGAACTCCAGGGCAGGAGAAACCATGATTTAGTCCTATCTGTATCCTTCCTGACAGTACAATGCCTGGCATCCAGTAGGCACTCAAAACATGTTGGAAGCTGGGGAGGAAGTGAAGGGACAGCCAATGGCTGCTCCAAGAATATGTTAATTTATATAACTCTTCTCATCAGTCTGTGTGCACCTGGCTCCTCCCTTCACATCCCAGGATGAAGAGTGGAACCTGCTCATTAATTTTCTAAGTTATAACTTCTTTTTTTTTAAAGGTTCATTTATATCAAAAAAGTATACAACAGATTTTTCAGGGAACAAAGCCTTATGCAAGAGGAATCCTAGAAACCAGTCACATCAGCCACATGGAGACAGAAGCTTTTACATATAAGATAAACCTATTTGTTTTGGTTTTTTATTTTGAGACACAGTCTCATTCTTTTGCTCTGGTTAGAGTGCAGAGGTGTCATCATAGCTCACTGCAACCTCACACTCCTGGGTGCAAGCAGTCCTCTTGCCTCAGCCTCCCCAGTGGCCTAGGACTACAGGTATGAGCTACTGTAAAGCCCAGCCGCTAAGCTTTGATGAAACTGCATCATGTGGGCAGATGGCTGTCCTACTAAAGCCAATAGAATAATGGTGCTGTTGAATACTTCTAAGATAGGAATGCCACAGAGACACTTTTTACTGTACGAAGTTGAGTTTTATATTGAGATTTATTTGCCTAAATTGCAACACCTTTAATAAGCATGCAGTTTGTTTCTTTGGGTGAATGGTAATTTTTTATGTTTAGATTTGAGATTTCCTGGGCATCAGAGGTAGCCTAAAGGCAAACACCAAAGGCCCATGAGAAGCTGTTTGTCAGATGCTTAGAGGAACAATATAAACCATACCTTCTATTCCTCCCAGGCAAAGTGACACACCTTTTTTTTTTTTTTTTTTGGCCACTAGGAGAATTTTACTTCCTAGCCCACTTTTCCATTCAAGCTTTTTGAGAGTTCTAGATTATGGGCTGAGGAGGAGAGGGACATAGTTCCAATGCACAGCTCTGCCTGGGCCTAAGACCTTAGTTCCTGTTTCCCCTCAACACCTGTTAAAAATCCCCAGCTTCCCTGCTCTTTTGCCTGCTAAGGTTTCAGTTCCTTCTTCCCTTTTATTTGGCCCCTAGAATTTCCTTTATTTTCCTAGGAGCTCAGCTGTTTTCCGGACTTTGCTTCCTGGTGGGGATGAGAGTAGCTTGCAGCAAACCAGCACTCTCACAGAAAACATCTAGGAAAGAAAAAGCAAGGTAAGAGAGGTCATCTGCTGGAAGACAAGGAGGGCTGGTACACGGTAAGTAGCCCAGAAGAGCTATGGCTCACAGCCTTGTCTTGAGATTCTCTGACAGAGTTAAGCCCTGTGGAAAATGATCTGAATAACTATTTTCTCAATTCTCCTAGGGCTGGTACCTGGCTACACCCTCCTGGATGCCCAGGAGAGAAACTAACTCAACTGCACACAGCGGGTGTACCTAAGCACATTAGCGTCTGCTTCTGTCCCAGCATCTGCAGTGAGCAGGGCTGCACAGAGAGGAAAGAACATGTAACTCCTGCCACATACAACAACATGGGTAAACCACACAGAAAACAGGCACATTCAGGTAAACCCAATCCAAATGCAGGAGGAAGTCGTCCATGTAGGGTGATAAAGGTCAGGATAGTGATAACTCTTGGGAGAAAGGGACTTTTTTTTTTTTTTTTGAAAATTGACCCATTTTAATTATTTAAAAATAAAAAACACAAAACAACACCACATCAAGTTTCCTTTACTGTCTACAATTCAGTTATATCCAAATATTCTAAGACTAAACAGAAGCAGAGAATTACAATGAGATGCTGAAGACACACGAAGGTGAAGCTGAAGATCAGAGGTGCAGCTGTAGGTCACAAGTCTTCCATTCAAACACTCCAATACCTTTCAACTCAGCTTGTTAAAGAAAGTGTTTTACAGGAAGTTCTTTAATTTCATCCCAGACACCAGATTTCTTCAGTGACAACAGCTCCATGAAATTTGTGTTTCCATCCAATTAACAGGAATAAAAAATTTTTTTGTTTGTTTTTAGCAGTTTTTGGTTGGGGCTGGGTTTGAACCCACCACCTCTGGCATATGGGTCCCGTGCCCTATTCACTGAGCCACAGGCGCCGCCCCAGGAATAAAAATTTTTTTGTCTTGTTTTGCTGGCATGCAGAAGTAAACCTATCAGATTCCTTATTATAACTGAGGAAAAGGACAGGAAAGAAAAGATATGGGCTCTGCTGGTGCTGGTTTCTACTTGTCTTTCTAAGGGTGTGACTTCAAAAGAATTAATCACACTTAGGCCACTACAATGATTAGTACTACTAATCTTTTTTTTAGGTGATAAAAACAAAAATACCCAATGGACGTAAAAATGGTCAAATTTTACGACAGGTCAATTTTTCTCTCCCCAAAGTACAAAATGAACATGCAATTGGGATGGCAACTCCACTGGACATTCCAATTCACTCATCCACTTGTCCCCTACACAGGTAAGGGGAGCAGGTTGTATTAGTCATGTTTTAGTAGTAATCAGATGTGCTAATGGCAGCTTATTTGAGGTCCGTTGATCCTCTGAATATGTGTAAGAAAGCATGGCTGTCGGTCTCTCACTGCCCACATCTGAACACATTCAGCTACCATGGAAACTACAGGGAAGGAAAAATATATTTATTCCAAGATTTACTGGGATTTTTAAGTGCCCTTTCTTCCATAGAGCTTCACAGTGGTGATAATGTGCTAGGGGCTGCGTGTTTTCCAGCATGAGCTCCCATCCTCTGAGGGTCCTGAGAAGGATAGTGGATTGGTCCTGGAGTCCTCATGAAAGGAGGGGGTGGTCCCATTGGGTGGAACATGTGTGGTCCAAAACCTGCAGAAGGGAGAGAACTTTGTTAGGCTTCTAGTTCCCTTGACAACGGCTTCAAACCTCTAACCCTCTAACCCTCAAAACCACCAACGCATAAATCAAGGTTGACATGGGGCTTAAGCAATTGTCAGATCACAAGACTTGCTCAGGAATAGCCACCTATGTTATTTCCTTGGTTTTCAGAAACCTTTCCCTTAAGTCTTAAAAACTCCATTGTACTCAAGGTATTGCTACGATATCATCTGAGCCTCTGCTAAGTATCAAACATGCTAAATCTTACCAGACAGGATTCATAGGATTTGGGAGGTAAAGTAGATATCAGGCTGATGGCAAGACTCTGTCATTAATCTCAATGCTTGAGTGATACTACAATGGAGGGTGTTCAGAAGCCAGTTCAGAGACCAGTATGGGATCTCTGCCACAGAAGTGGCTATCTGTGACTTCCTTACTGTTCGTACTGTCTCTGACACTCTCTAGAGCAGTGATATACAAAGTGCCAGTCTGAAACCTGTTTATTACTGGCCAACAGATAAAGAGTTTAAGCCAAAAGGTAACTCAAATTACATGACCAAGCATATTGCTCAGTTCATCTGATGGTTTTTTGTAACAAGACGTTCTTAACGAAGGAGAAGTTTTATATTCAGGCACAAGCAAACAGGTGATAAATACTTTGTGAAATGATACCTGTTCACAGCCCACACTCTGAGACATAGTATTCTAAGTAATGGTAAAGATTTAGTTCAAAATAGAGGGAACAAATTGATGATAGATCACTGTAATCCAGTAACTCCTACTCTGATTACACATTATTCTCAGATCTCTAGGAAACTGGCACCTTTCCTCTCTTTGGCAGGCCAGGAACAAAATGAAGTATCAGCAATCTCAACACATCAGGTTTACTTGTAGTCTTCTACAGAACAAACTCGGAGGATTTGGATGTGATGGACAGGATGGTGAGGTGTGAGACAGAATTCTCACAAGCATTTCCCTGGGCTAAGAAGAAGATGGAAGTTACCTGGGGGTGGTGGTGGGGCAATACCAGGGGGTGGTGGCAGGGCAATGTTCACTACAGCTGGAGGGCCACTTGGGGGTAAGTTGAAGTAGTTGGCAGAGGCTTCTTCTTCTGCTGCAGGAGGAGGAGGAAGAGCTGGAGGAGAGAATATAGCGAACAGTTAGAGGGTAAGACAACTGTGCAATGTCATTTCTACCACCTTCAAACCTTCAAAGGTCCTGCTGAGAGAAACGAGCAGCTGCAGGAGCCAGATCTGAGTCCTGTCTTCTAAAAGAGGAACATCAGGGCTGACTGAGCTTCTGAAGTCAGCACGGAGTCTGCACTAACCTCCTGGCAATCCTGGAACGGGCTCTAGCTTGATCCCAGAGTCTGTAGTTCCATCCTTCTCCTTTTCTTTTCCTCTAGCTGCTTGGGATCTGGGAGGCACAAATGCACACAAGACATCAGCACTTTGCCCCATCTCATCTCACACCTATGCTTTTCACCATCCCCCAAAGGAGTGCCTTTGCTCCTGCCTGCTCTTCAGCATACTCTTGTCCCATAAAGGCCACAGCGTACGGCAAATAAGAACAAGGATTTTGACATCAGAGAGACCTGGGCTCAAAACTTGCTAGAACTGTTGTGGACTAGAAAAGGCAACTTATCCAGGTTTAGCACAACACTCAGCACACAGGGAACTCTGCGCAAAGGGAGATAACTGCTATTAGCGATCTCTTCCCTGGTTCCAAACTAGAAACATGATCCTCCTTTGAACTGGGCATTTTACCTGTGTCTCTCTTATGCAATCATCATTTCAAACTTAAAATAGCTATTCTATATTTTATCTTCTCCAGTAGGCAAGCAGCCTCTACGGGAAGAATCTAGGTCTAACTCATTTGTAAACCCTCAAATCTACCTTTCATGCCTTGGCATTATACTTGGCCTAGAAAAGTTGGTCACAAAAACATGAACCTTCAAAGAAACAGAGTATGACCGCAAATACATTTCCAAAGTAGGATTTTCCCAACATCTACATGAATCAAGTATCAAAGAATGATTTTGTAAAGAGCTCTTTAAAGATCCTGATTTAAGCCTGTTTGCCAAAAGCTAACTAATCTCCAAACAATTAAAGAATTTCTTAAATATCTCAATAGTATTATTTTAAAATAATATAATTCTCACCTTCCCCATTTCACGTTGAGTCTGCGGCCATTGACAATCAACTTATTAAAGGACTTCTCAGCAGCCACTTCTGCAGCCTGCCTTGTGGCAAACTGGATGAAAGCACACTGCTGTCTCTGCACAACAGTGATTGTCCGTATCTCTCCAAACTGGTAAAAATGGTTTCTGAGGAGATACAGGCAAAAGAAAGATGGGGTTACACTTGTAGACATTTCCAGAAGATTGAAAATGGATTAACTTTTTCACTGACTCATCACCAGGCAGGAGGGCTCCAGGGTTATCCGCCTAACTGCCTGCAGGTATTTCCCTCCCAAAATCTTATCCTATTGTGGGTGTTGCTTATTGATAGGAGGAAAGAAAATAATAAGCAAATATTCTCAAACATCTCGGGGTTTTTCCCATAGAGGAAAGAAGTTCTAATAGGTTCCTTAACCCTAAGAACTAAATCCTAGCTAAGGGGCTGGCAAACTATAGCTCTCAAGGACATAAGCCAACAATGTTTAAAAAACTGTTTTAAAGGTTATTTTTTTAAAAAGAAGACGATGAGGGCGGCGCCTATGGCTCATCGAGTAGGGCGCCGGCCCCACATACCGAAGGTGGTGGGTTCAAACCCGGCCTCGGCCAAACTGCAAAACAGAAAAATAGCCAGGCGTTGTGGTGGGCGCCTGCAGTCCCAGCTACTTGGGAGGCTCAGACAGGAGAATCGCCTGAGCCCAGGAGTTGGAGGTTAATGTGAGCTGTGTGACGCCACGGCACTCTACTGAGGGCAATAAAGTTTAGACTGTCTCTAAAAAAAAAAAAAAAAAAAAAAGAAGACGATGGGGTGGCACCTATGGCTCAGTGAGTAGGGTGCTGGCCCCATATACCAAGGGTGGTGGGTTCGAACTCAGCCCTGGCCAAACTGCAAACAAAAAAATAAATAAATAAATAAATAAAAATAAATCGCTGGGCATTGTGGCAGGCACATATAGTCCCAGCTACTTGGGAGGCTGAGGCAAGAGAATCGCCTAAGCCCAAGAGCTGGAGGTTGCTGTGAGCTGCGACTCCACAGCACTCTACCGAGGGCGACAAAGTTGAGACTCTGTCTCTAAAATAAAAAAGAAGACAGGCTCGGCGCCTGTGGCTCAAGCCACATACAACTGAGCCAATGGGTTTGAATCCGGCCCAGGCCCGCCAAACAACAATGACGTCTGCAACCAAAAAAATAGCCGGGCGTTGTGGTGGGCGCCTGTAGTCCCAGCTACTTGGGAGGCAGAGGCAGGAGACTGGCTTGAGCCCAGGAGTTAGAGGCTGCTGTGAGCTGTGATGCCATGGTACTCTACCCAGAGCTTGAGGCTCTGAAGGTCTCAAAAAAAAAAAAAAAAAAGATGATTGTAACAGAGACTGTAAGTGGCCAACATGCCTAAAATATTTACTACCTAGCCTTTTATACCAAAAATATATCAACGGCTGGGGACCATCTAGCTCATATAGCTAGGGTTTAATGGAGACAGGCTATCAAGGGCAGGTCATGAACATACAGTAGTTTCTGCTCCACTTTATCTCTTTGGAAGAGGTAATGTCCATTACTATCTGCCCAGATGTCTCATCTAGCCAAACATAACACAAGCCAAATATAATACAAATTTATCAAATACCAGTCTTTTTAAAAAGCCAACAATTTAAAGCATAAGAGTTTTATAATCTCCCCATCCTCTATATAATTAATCATACTTGGTCATGTGTCATATTTTAAAAATTCTAATTGGCAATTAGGTCAAATAGAATACCATGAAACTGTTACCATATGCAAGGACTGATAATCATCCTTGATGAACATTCTTACTCTGGCATCCCAAAGGAATATTTATTATTAGTCCTAAATAAAATAACTTATTAATAATAAGTTATTATTTATTATTATTTTATTTTATTACTTTTTTTTATTGTTTGGGATCCACCGAGGATACAAAGAATTAGGTTACAATGACTGTATTCGTTAGTACCCTGAAGGGGAGTTTTATAAAAATTCTAGTCAGGGCTGGGCACAGTGGCCCAAGAGTTTGAGGTTGCTGTGAGCTATGACACCATAGCGCTCTAGCCAGGGTGACAGTTAGTCTCTGTCTTAAAAAAAAAAAAATACTAGGGTGGCGCCTGTGGCTCATTGAGTAGGGCACCAGCCCCATATACTGAAGGTGGCAGGTTCAAACCTGGCCTCGGCCGAACTGCAGAACATAAAAATAGCCAGGCACCGTGGCAGGCGCCTGTAGTCCCAGCTACTCAGGAGGCAGAGGCAAGAGAATTGCCTAAACCCAGGAGTTGGAGGTTGATGTAAGCTGTGTGACGCCACGGCACTCTACCGAGGGTGATAAAATGAGACTCTGTCTCTACAAAAAAAAAAAAAAAAATCTAGTCAGCATGATACCAATTATAGAGTGGCTGAGGAAAAATGTACTTTGTATAGAATTATCATGCTTACCTATGTTTTTGCAAATAAATTATTCCAGGGTAGTTAAAAAAGCAAAAAGAACTCTTAAAATTATATCCACAAACCTTAAGTCTGTCTCAGTAATGGTATCACCCAGGCCACCAACATATAGTGTGGTAATAGTTTTATCCTCTGGTGGATCCAGACGAGGCATAGTTGAAGCCCGCTTTAGAAGTTTATCAGCTACAGGGTCATTGATTCCATAATATCGGTCTTTAATATTCTGATCAGCAAGTGGGTCATCTGGATCTGTAGGCTTCTCATGTCTATAATTCAAAGAAAAGCAATGCATAAAGGTGAAACAAAGGGAAAGAATATTGTTATCTTCCAAAACTAACTACATATTAAGAGAAGTCTCAAATACATATCCTGAAATGCTTTTTGAACTAGAAACCATGGCTATACCAAAATATAATTAAAAACGGAATACCAAGGGATTTACTGTATATACTAGACTTTCCAGCCTTCTAAAAGTCATTAGGTGGCTCAGCACCTGTAGCTCAGTGGCTAGGGCGCCGGCCACAGGCAGTCCCAGCTACTTGGGAGGCTGAGGCAAGAGAATCGCTTAAGCCCAAGAGTTGGAGGTTGCTGTGAGCTGTGACACCAAGGCACTCTACCCAGGGCAAGAGCTTGAGACTCTGTCTCAAAAAAAGCCATTGGCCATCTAGGATACCTAAATTTCCTTATAAAGAAACATTTTTGGCATGATCAACCCCAAACCAAACACGTGGTTACCCCTATCTAGGTAAATGGTTCTTAACATTTTTGAGGTTTCGCGTTCCACTGAGAATCTGATTAAAGTTATGGACACAGCCCCAGAAAAAGGACATATATTATTTTTGCAGGATATATTATTGGAGTAGGTTAATTAATTCAAAGTTAAGAACTTCTAATCCAGATGCTTGGCAGTCTTAACTGAAACATACTCACGAACCCTTTACAAGTTCAGCCTTACTTTTACTTTAGCTATACATTGCAAGCCAAGGCTTTGATAAGACAGTGAGCACTTACGACTCAGGTAGAAACTTTTAGGTCAGCATCTTTACCATATGGCATACCAACTTAGTTTCCCAAGGCTCAGTTATAAGTAAAAACTATGATTTAATCAAGTTCTTCTAAATTTAATGGTCCTTAAGTATGAAATATACTAGTTTTATGAACTTTAGATTTTATTTTACTTTTTTAAGAATATGAAAGTGTAAGTTTATTTTATATTAGAGAAAGGGAAGAGAGTGAGAAGGGATGAGAGAGAGAAGACAGCAGAGAATAGTGAGAGAAGGAAAGATGGAGGAGAAAAGGAGTGAAGAATGGCATGGCATCCCAAAGAGAGGAAGGAAGAATGCTGCTGTGATTTAAAACAGAAATGGTATAAGCTAGACGGGGAGTGGTAGCTCACGCCTATTATCCTAGCACTCTGGGAGGCCGAGGTGGGTAGACTGCTTGAGTTCAGGAGCAAGAGCCAATTTCTAAAAAATAGTGGCAGCCAGGTGCAGGGGCTCATGTCTGTAATCCCAGCACTCTGGGAAGCTGATGCAGGTGAACTACCTAAGCTCTTGAGTTCTAGACCAGCCTGAGCGAGAGCAAGACCCCATCTCTAAAAATAGCTGGGTGTTCTGGTGGGTACCTGTAGTCCTAGCTACTCGGGAGGCTGAGGCAAGAGAATCATTTGAGCCCAAGAGTCTAAGGTTGCTGTGAGCTACAATGCCACAGCACTCTACCAAGGGTGACAAAGTGAGACTGTCTCAAGAAAACAAAAAAAAAGAAAGAGAAAAATAAATAGTATAAGCTAGCGTCTCCCATTTCTTATATGAGTGATCATCTGAAACCAAATGCTGAAAATGAGGCTCAGCTCTTGCCTGTATGGACACTCCTCTCCTCTCTTGCACTATACTTTTACCCAGATGGAGCAAATGTGTGGCCGATTCCTTTTGTAGTAGGGTGTGGTCCGGGCCAGTTTGAGCAGCATGTCACTGGTAGATGTGGCTTTCCCCAGCATGCCAACTAGCCGAGTTCCATCAGAGTTAGAAATCTCTCTCTCCATGTTCTGTGTATAGTACTCTTTGTTGACATCTGACTTTGGCATGTCATCTTTAAAAGATAATCCTGCGTCTCGAACCTGGATGGGCAGGCCATACTCTAGGTCTAAGAGGCAGGTCTGACAGACATTCTTCAATTTGCTGCAGGTTTGGCACACTTCAGTCTTCTTGAAACGCATTCGGACTCCTGGGCACCAGCGAAACACTGTAAATGGCCTGGCACAGATCTTACACTCTTTCCCATATTTTTCTTTGGTCTTTCATATATATGGATTTTCTCCAAGACACATCTGACACAGAATGGGGAAGTCCTAGTGAAAATGACAAATATGTTTGCTCACCAGGCTCTAAAGACCCTGCCATCTCAGCCATGCAAGAGGGGGCGGCAGGGAGCGGGGGTGGGGTGGGGTCGGCTTTTCTTTTTAGGGATATTTTGTATAGCTGATGCTATTTCAGAACTTGATATAGGCCTGTTCAACATTTCCACTTCATTCTGGTTAAGTCTTGGTATGTGGTGTGCTTCCAAGTATTGATCAATTTCCTTCAGATTTTCATATTTCTGAGAGTAAAGTTTCTTGTAATATTCATTAAGGGTTTTTTGAATTTCAGAGGGATCTGTTGTTATTTAGTCTTTACCATTTCTGATTGATAAAATTAGAGATTTTACTCTTTTTTTCCTGGTTAGATTAGCCACAGGTTTATCTATTTTATTGACCTTTTCAAAAAACCAACTCTTTGATTTATTGATCTGTTCTATAATTCTTTTGTTTTCAATTTCATTTAATTCTGCTCTAATTTTGGTTATTTCTTTTCTCTCTGCTTGGTTTGGGGTTAGAATGTTCTTCTTTCTCCAGTTGCTTAAGATATCCCATTAAGTTGTTAACTTCCTCTTTTTCTGTTTTCTTGAGGAAGGCTTGCAGTGCTATAAATTTCCCTCTTAGGACTGCCTTTGCAGTATCCCAGAGGTTCTGATAATTTGTGTCTTCATTGTCATTTTATTCCAAAAATTTGATAATTTCCTTCTTAATCTCGTCAATGACCCATCTATCCTTCAGCATAATGTTATTTAGCTTCCATTTTTTTGTATGAGTATGCATATTCCTGTTGTTATTGAGTTCAACTTTTATTCCATGGTGGTCTGAGAAGATGCTAGGAATAATTTCTATTCTTTTAAATTTACTGAGGTTGGACTTGTGACCTAGGCTGTGATCAATTTTGGAGTATGTTCCGTGGGCTGATGAGAAGAATGTGTATTCAGTTTTGTTGGGATGAAATGTTCTGTAGATGTCTGTTAAATCCAAATGTTGAATGGTTAAGTTTAAATCTAAAACTTCTTTGCTTAGCTTCTTTTTGGAGGATCTATCCAGCACTGCTAAAGGGGTGTTAAAATCTCCGAATACTATCAAACTGAAGGTAAGCAAGTTGCTCATGTCTGTTAGCATTTCTCTTATAAATTGAGACGCATTCTGTTTGTGTGCATAAATATTAATAATTGAAATCTCATCATAATGAGTAGTACCTTTAACAAATATGAAATGTCCATCTTTATTCTTCCTGACTTTTGTTGGTTTAAAGCCTATTGTATCTGCAAATCAGATTGAAACACCTGCTTTTTTCTGTTTTCCTTTTGCCTGGAATATAGATGACCATCCCTTCACCTTGAGTCTAAATTTATGTTTTAAGGTAAGATGAGATTCTTGTATGCAGCAAATATCTGGCCTGAGTTTTTGTATCCAGTCAGCCAACCTATGCCTCTTTAGAGGACAATTTAAACCATTCACATTAATTGAAAATAATGATAAGTCTTTAGAAAGTCTAGTGGACATTTTTAATCCTTTCATCACTGTGGAAGTTTAAATTTGATAAAAATTTTCTGGGTGAGTTTACTTTTGTGGTGGAGGATTGCGCTGGTCGTTATGAAGGATGGGTCTGAGAATATCCTGGAGAGCTGGTTTAGTTATAGCAAATTTCTTCAACACATGGATGTCATTAAAGTATTTAATTTCTCCATCATAAATGAAACTCAGGTTAGCTGGGTACAGGATCCTGGGTTGAAAGTTCTTTTGTTTTAGGAGATTAAAGGTCAATGACCATTCTCTTCAAGTTTGAAAGGTTTGATCAGAGAGATCTGCAGTTATTCTAATATTCTTCACCTTGTAGGTAATGGATTTCTTACGTCTGGCTGCTTTCAGAATTTTCTCCTTCATATTAACTTTAGTGAAGTTAATTATGATGTGCCTGTGGGATGTCTTATTAGGGTTGAGTCATTCTGGGGTTCTGAAACTGTCTGCTATTTGAATTTCAGAATCTCTTGGCATGTCTGGAAAGTTCTCTTTCATAATCTCATAAAGAAGAGACTCTGTGCCTTGTGACACCATTTCGTCATTTTAAGGTATCCCTATAAGGCGAATATTGGTTTTCTTCGCGTTGTCCCAGAGCTGTCTGAGGGAATGATCCATTTTTGCCTTCCATTTCTCTTCCTCTTTGTAGGTTTGGGAGTGTTTGAAAGTTTTGTCTTCAATGTCAGAAATCCTTTCTTCTGCTTGCTCTATTCTGTTACTGAGGGATTCTACTGTGTTTCTCAGATCTTTGAGGGCTGCAACTTCTTGTCTCAATGTGTGAAAATCTTTGGTCATTTTGTCTTTGAATTCGTTCAATTCTTGAGACATTTTTTGGGTCATCTTTTGGATTACTGCTTAAAATTCTAATTCCACCTTTTCCTCCATTCTGCTGATCTTATTTGCTATCCAGACTCTGAATTCGATTTCTGACATCTCAGCCATTTGCTTATGCAAGGATCTTGTGCTGTATCTACCTTGCCGTTCCTTGGGGGAGTTGATCTACTCTGATTATTCATATTGCCAGAGTTTTTCCGTTGATTCTGCCCCATGATTATTTTTCGCCATTTCCTCTGGCCGTCCTCAGAGTTGGGGAGGCATCTCTCCAAGATTGAACCCTGGCAGGATGACTCTATTGTTGGAAGATATTTGTAGGCAGTGACCTAGTGTAGCTCCTCTGGGGCTGCCCAAGCCAGGGAGTTGTGGCTGTGGGAGCAGCTCTGGAGTGCAGCATGTCCCACATGGGTCCAGCAGCAGGGCTGGGGATGGTGCCCATGGTTCTGGCAATGCCTGGCTCCCAGTGGCTTTGGCAATGAGAGTGGGTGGCTCCAGAAGTCTCTGGTTGGGTGGAGGGCTCTGCAGAGAGGTAGGAAGGGCCTCGGAGGGAGGGCATGGGGTCGCATGACTTCCCGAGTCCCTGGGCAGATGGACGGGGCCAGTGAGGAAGCAGGGAGGGCACTGGAGGGAGGACGCGGGTTGTGCAGCTACCAGTGACCCTGGCTGGGGTAGCACTAGCCAAGGCAGGCTGGGGGTCTTGGCAGTGCGGCCTGCAATGGAGTCCCATGTGTTTGCAGGAGTCCTTGGAGTGGGGTGGGCCTGGGTATCAAGGCGGCGTGACTCCTAGTAGGATCTCTCACGTCTGCTGGTGTCGTGGGCAGGAGGCAGGCCTGGGTCCCAAGGAGGCACGGCCCTCAGCAGGGTCACTTCACTCGCTGTAACCCCTGGAGTGGAGCGGGTCTGGGTCCCGAGGCTGCGCAGCCCGCCACAGGTCACTCCTGCCTGCTGCAGCCCCTGGAGTGGGGTAGGCCTGTGTGCCAAAAAAGCACGGCCTGCGGCAGGTCACTCACGCCCGCTGGCATCTCTGGGGTGGGGCGGGCCTGAGTGTTAAGGCAGTGTGACTCCTGACTCCCGGTGGGGTCTCTCACGTCCACTGGTGTCGCAGGCAGGAGCTGGGCCTGGGTCCCGAGGTGGCACGGCCGGCGGCGGGGTTGCTTCCGCCCCCCGCAGTCTCTGGAGTTGGGCGGACCTGGGTCCCAAGGCTGTGCAGCCTGCGGCAGGGTCGCTCCTGCCTGCTGTAGCCCCTGGAGTGGGGCTGGCCTGGGTGCTGAGCTGGAGTGGCCTGCCGCAGGGTCGTCCACTATGGTTCCTGGCTGCAGTTGGCCACTGGGGAGGGGGAGGCTTGGTGCAGCCCCTGGAATCCTTTGCTAGGTGAGGCACTTGTTCTAGCAGACAGAGAGTGGAGGTGCTGCTAGAGAACTTTCTCCCACAGTCTCAGCAGGGGTTAGGCTTCTGGTTTGTCAGGTAAGCGGGGGAAGGGCATACTGGAAGTTCAAAATGGTTGGGAAAACTTTAGTTCAAATTTTTTGCCTAGTGAGAGTGTGTTCAGAGTCCAAGTGGGGGAGTAATCCCCACTTCCCACAGCACTCTCCCGTGGGGTGGGACAAGAGGTCCACAGTTCACTGTTTGTCTGTAGAAAGCCCGCAGGAGTGGACGAAGAGAAAAAAAGAAAGGAAACAGAAAGCAAAAAAGACCACAGCTTTCTTGGGGGAGGGGATGGATACTTTTCCTTTCAAATGAATTTTGTACCTGAAACTTGCTTTTTTGGAGTTGCAGCTTGCCTCAGCAGAGGTGATCTGCAGCTATCACCTCTCTTGGCTAGGCTCCCAGTCTTCAGCTCAATTACGCATTTTCTGGACGTTATCCTTCTCCTTGGTCAGGACCCTCTCTTGGGAGCTGCTTCTAGTCGGCCATCTTGCCCCTTCTCCTCTCACTCTTGCTGGTCTTGAACCTCTGAGCTCAGGGCAATCCACCCGCTTCAGCCTCCCAGGGTGCTAGGATTACAAGCGTGAGCCACCATGCCCGGCCAAGGGATCTTTTTATATCTCCATTAAGGATGTTTAATTTAAATTCTATTATTATTATTATTTTTTTTTCGGACAGAGCCTCAAGCTGTCACCTTGGGTAGAGTGCTGTGGCATCACAGCTAACAGCAACCTCCAACTCCTGGGCTTAAGTGATTCTCTTGCCTCAGCCTCCCAAGTAGCTGCAGGCACCCACCACAACACCCAGCTATTTTTTGGTTGCAGTTGTCATTGTTGTTTGGCAGGCTGGGGCTGGATATGAACCCACCAGCTCTGGTGTATGTGGCTGGTGCCTTAGCTGCTTGAGCTACAGGCACCGAGCCTAAATTCTATTATTTATAGCTTTAAAATGGGTTCACCACATATCTTTATCTGTCTTTTTTTTTCTTTTTTTTTTTATTGAGACAGATTTTTCACTTTGTTATCCTTGGTAGAGTGCCATGGCATCATAGTTTGCAGTAACTTTAAACTCTTTGGCTCAAGTGATCCTGTTGCCTCAGACTTTCAGGGACTACAGAAGTGTACCACAATGCCTGCCTGTTTTTAGAGACAGGTCTCTCTCTTGCTGAGGCTGGTGTCAACTCCTAGCTCCGGCGATCCACTTGCCTTGGCCTCCCAGTGTGCTAGGATTACAGGTGTGAGCCAATGTGCCTGGCATATTTGTCTTTTTTTAAGGCTTTCTTGTGCTTTTGTTTTAAGTATCATCTCTTGTGGAAAGCATAAACATAGATTTTGATTCTGAGGTCAATCTTGAATTTTTTGTCTTTTAATCAGTATGCTTAATCTATTTGGGTGTATTTTAGTGTCTTTAGAGCCCATTATTTCTTCCAGTTATTTTGTATTTTCTGTTTATAGTCATTTTTATTTTGTTTTTCTTTTTTTATTTTATTTTATTTTATTTTATTTTTTGAGACAAAGTCTAACTTTGTTGCCCTCCATAGGGTGCAGTGGCATCATAGCTCACAGCATCCTCAAACTCTTGGGCTCAAGCAATTCTCTTGCCTCGGCCTCCTGAGTAGCTGGGACTACAGGTGGCCACCACGACTCCTGGCTGTTTTTAGAGACAGCGTGTCCCTCTTGCTCAGGCTGGTCTTGAATCTGTGAGTTCAGGCAATCTACGTGCCTCAGCCTCCCAGAGTGCTGGGATTACAGGTGTGAGCCACTGCCCCCAGCCCTAGTCATTTTTATTTTGTTTTTGGTTGCCTTCTTTCAGATTGATAATGTTTTCTACATCTTTTCTTTTTCCTCCATTGTTTTGGAAATTACCTGTTATATTTTTGTTCTTTTAGGGAATAAAAAATTTTTTGTGCATGGTTTAGTCTTTCTTGTTCTTAAATTATTTTTAAATTGTGGTAAAATACACGTAACTTAAAATTTACCATTGTAACCATTTTTAAGTGTACAATTGTTAAGTACATTCATATTGTTGTGTAACCCATCTCCAGAACTCTTTCAGCTTACAAAACTCAAACTTCATATCCGTTAAATAACAATTCCCAGATGGCTTCAGGTTGGCTCTCACACATCCTTTGCCCTGACACACTCCCCTTGGCTCCTGCTGCCTTTATCTGGACTCTGGATCTACTGTCAGCCCTTCTTTGCCTTTAGGATTTTCCAGGATCTAGTCAGGCACCAGCCCCTTCACTTGTGAGAGAGAAGAGCCCTCCTCTATTCCGAAAGGTGTGGGGAGAGGCAATCACAGAACAGTTTTCTGTGAGTAAGTTTTGCCACCAATTTGTCTCCTTTTAAAACAATTTGCTCCCTTTATCCTCTCAGTGTAGGTAAAGGGTTTTTAAGAGCTACACTACCAGTTTTCAGACATCTGCTTAATAATTGCTTTAGTATGGTCTGTCTCAAAAGTCACTTCAGTATCTAATACCTATAACCTTGGGGGTCTTAGCTTAAAATTCCATTTAAACCTTTTGCTGCACTTGTAATGAAGAGGCATTTTCTCTAAAGACTTGGGCTGTGAGAGAAAAGAAGTGGTGAGTCAAGAGTCATCACCTTTATTCTTGAAGGCAAGAGCTACGGGTTTTTTTTTTTTTTTAAAGATGTAATATTTCAAACTGGAACCTATGGGATCCTTGGGAATGGTATGAGGGTGGAGTCAACACCTGATTCAATGGCTGAAGTGAGTCCTCTTTCTTAAATGATGGCCAATTCAGAAAGGATAATGACAAGAGGACAGTGACTCAGCAAACTTCAGTTTCTTCAATACTTCCTGTGGAGCAGCTAAAACCCACAGGTCAAGATTCCAAAGGCGGCAGTAGTTAGTCTAATTATCAAATGAAATAATATATGTGAAAGACTTATAGTCTTTGGGGAACTGTTAAAGGCTTCGTTGGTATTATTAAATTTAGAAACCAAATTCTCAAGCCAGGTGTGGTGGCTCATATCTGTAATCCTAGCACTCTGGGAGGCCAAGGTGGGTGGATTGTTTGAGCTCAGGAGTTCAAAACCAGCCTGAGCAAGACTTAAGCCCCATCCCTATGAAAAAATAGAAAAACTAGCCATGTGTGGTGGCAGGTGGTTCCAGTCACTTGGGAGGTTGAGGCAAGGTGATTGCTTAAGCCCAAGAGTTTGAGGTTGTTTTGAGCTATGATGCCACAGCACTCTACCCACAGTGACAAAGTGAGACTCTGTCTCAAAAAAAAAAAAAAAAAAAGGAAATAAAATTCTCTTTAGGCAAAGTCAAAGTACAGGTCAGCCCAGTTTCTAAATGAGTAATTCACAAATTCAAAATTAGCAGAATTCAATTAAATGAGGTTTGGCGGTGACTGTCTTTATTCTACTTATATGAATGTAGTGCCAATCTTGGTAGGTGTTGCTGTGAAAGATTAATAGCCAGCCTCAGGCCAATTTATCTGTGTTATCGCTCTGTTAGCACTCCTTATAAAATGTCACTTACCTAAGAAAACCGGAATCATAGTGTTTCTCAGCAGGTCTATTGTGAATCAAAGCAGTATAATGCGGCAAAAGAAGCATTTATTTTATATACACGTCAGACTGACCTGACAGTCACCCATCACACTAAATATAATTTCTTCAGAGCTTTATGGAGTGTCAGGGTCCCTTAACAGAACACAGGATTCATGAGATGGGGGCCATTTGTGTTCTGCCCACTGTGCTCCCAGGGCTGAGCGCAGAGTAGGTCCTGTGTCAAATGAATGGAGTCACTTAGTCGTATGTGATAGGTCCTGGAATATGAAGAGGAAAGATGATGTCTCTGCCTTTCCAGCACTCATGGTCCCCTTTATGGGGGACCAACCTGTGAACTGACAATTGCTGAGCAATGGGAAAAGCACTGTTGTAGGGCATGTGCCAGTTGCTGTGGGAACTCAGAGGAGGAGTGTATGTGTGTAGTCTAGATGAGAGCAGAGGGAATGGGGGAGCTCAGGGAAAGCATGTTGGAGCCAAGCTGCTAGAATTGGGTGTTTAAGGACAAGTGAAAATGATCCAGGTCAGAGCAGTAAAGTAGAAGAAACTGCACATTCTAAAGGAAAGAGGCCAAAGGGTGTGTTTGCGTATCAGCACAGTCTAAGGCAGAGAATCTGAGAAGTTCCCTGGGGTGTGCGTACTTGTGTTTATGTGTGTGTGTTTGTGTGCATGCACATGTGTACATGTGTCAGACTGAAAAGGCCCTCCCACCATTCCTCCGAAGACCCTATTCCCAGATAACATGTTGGGCTGAGACAGGCTGTTTTACCCCCTGCCTTCTCCATTCCTTTCCCCAAATCACTTGATTGTCCTTGATGCTGTCCTGTCTACATGGTCATGGCAGGTTTTCTTTCCTGACCCCACATAGATGTGAGACCTCCTCATTTGCATGGGCAGCAATCCTTGGTGAAGGGGCCAGCTCTGAATCAGCTCTAAACCGATCATTCCAGAACAATGGGACTCCTTCACACTGCAAAAGGCCATTTCCTCCTACAGAATTATTTAGTTAATTGTCTTAATTTTCTATTTTCCCTTACATTTGAAGATGCAACCTAACAGTCATATCTCAATTTTGTTTTTGGGAAAAGCAACCAAGGACTCACACTACTAAGGCAATGGAATAATGGAATACAAGTGGGTTGCAATAAAACCATTACCACTAATTACCTTTATAACTTTGGATTTAAAGCAACAGTTGGACTAGTGCTAGGTGCTAAGATATGGTTCCACTTGAATTCTGGACAAGCAGAGAGAAAATATTTGGCCTTACAAGCACGATGGGGGAGGCACATTGTTGATACTGCTGATACTGAGCAGAAACAGAAGTAACTGCAACTCTCCCTCTCCCTCCCTTCCTCCCTCTCTCTCTCCCTCTGTCTCTCTCTTACACACACACACTGGATGAGAACAATTCAGTAGGCAATCAGCTCAACAGAAACCCAGCAGTGGGTGTAAAGTTAGCATTCCCCATAAATGCTTTGATAATTGTACGGTTCTAATTAAGTTCTGCTTGAGAAAACAGGTTCTCACGGTGCAACTTGAGAGTTTCCTTCATTGCTTATTCAACTCCAAAGCTAAGTGGGTCTGCATGTCTTCCAAATCACCAATTCACTCTGTCACCCTAAGGTCCCAGGCACTATGAGACAGGTGAGAAATGGTGTCATCTACCTGACTGCTGACTGATATGTGGCAGAAATTTGTGATTAGTATTTTTTGATGAAAAAAAAAAAAACTACAAAATCCGTTTATATTTATGTTGTTGAAAAATAGCTTCCCATCTAAAGGAGAGCTAATGACACTGTTTTTCTTCAAGGGGCTAATTGGTTCTGCAGGGCTAGCACTGTGTGTGCGTGCATATGTGTGTGTACCTGTCTCAGATAGAGTAACAATTCCAGTTTGGCAACCCCGTAATTGCAGGGATTGCTAAAAAGATTGTTATGCATGTTATTGCAGAGAACCCAGTACCCTATAAAGATGTGTGGCAGGAACTAGGACATTTCTCAATTTACTACGTTGATATTGCAATAAACCAACTCTTCTCTGCAAGCATCAGGCCAAGGAGAACTACCTGAAGGTGGCTTTGTAGGGTCTTCTGAAGAATTTTATTTTCCCCCAGGAAGATGGAGAAATCACAGTAATTTCTTTAATTCTTATTTCATTCTCCAGCGTTTCTCCTTCTTTTATTCCTTCCTTTATTTCTCTCTCTTTTTTTCCAGTTAGAAAAGGGATACACGTTAGATATAGGAAGCTTTTAAAATGCCTAAAAGTATAAAGAAGGAGAAATAAAATGAATTGAAATCCCACTTCCAAGTCGTAACCACTATTAACCTTTGAAAATGCTCCCTTTTATTCTTTTTTCCCCAGGCATTTAAAAAAATAGTTGTGTCCTGCGTTTTGTACCATTATAGAATAATTTTTTCTCATTTAAAAAATTATTTATAATCACTATTTCAAATAGCTAACTGGTATTTTGTTTATGGAATTTGCCTAAACAAACCCCTATTGTTAGATATTAATACCTAATTTTCCACTTATATACAAAAAATGTTGGGTTATCTTAATGTCAAAATATTTGTGGATATTTTGGGTTATTTCTTTAGTATATGTTACTAAAACTAGAATTACAGGGTCAGAAAGTAGAACATTTTAAAGCCTTTCTAAATACATTGTGAAATTGTATTTGGAAAGGTTATATTCATTTTTATTGCTACCACCAGTAGTGTTTGAAAGAACCCATTTCACCACACTTTCATCAGCTTGAGGCATTCACATTTTAAGTATACTTTTGCTACATTGGTAGAAGGCAAATTCTCATATATTTTGCCATTTTATTTTGGTTTTTTTTGGGACAGAGTCTCAAGCTGTCACCCTGGGTAGAGTGCCATGGCGTCACAGCTCACAGCAACCTCAAATGCTTGGGCTTAAGCAATTCTCTTCCCTCAGCCTTCCAAGTAGCTGGGACTACAGGCACCCGCCACAATGCCTGGCTATTTTTTGTTGCAGTTGTCATTGTTGTTTTAGCTGGCCAGGACAAGGTTCGAACCTGGCAGCCTTGGTGTATATGTCTGGTGCCCTACCCACTGAGCTATGGGTGCCGCCCTATTTTGCCATTTTAATTCTTAGTTATTTGATTATTAGTGAAGAGATTATTTTATCAAATGTTTATCACTCAATTGTATGAGATTGTCTATTTGTATCCTTTGTCCATTATCCATTGAGAATTTAGAGTTTTTATTTCATTCATTTGTATGAGCTCATTTAGTCTATAACATTTATTTTAGTATTTCCCACAAATGATTGCTTATATTTAAACCTACACCCATCCTTTTGATGCATAGAAGTCTAAATATTTGATGCATTTCAACTTTTCAATCTTTTCTTTTATTATTAATTTCTTTAAAGTTATCTTCAGTCCTGAGATTTAATAAAGTTTTCCTTCTCTTTTCTTTTGTTGTGTATACATAAACTATTTAGACTGCTACTACTCCACCCACAAAGTCTGAAGATAGGCCAAAGAACTGAAAGAAAGCAAAGGTAAGATTCATCAAGAAGTTAAAGCTGTCCTCTTTTTAGGAACCTACTGGATCATAAATTTCATCCAGAGCATTTGGAAGAGGCATGCGTTACTGAGGAGTTGCTGATCCTGAAGAGTTAGGGGTGACAGGAGAAAGTTTCTAAAGAATCCTCCTGATGGGGAAGATGACTTTAAAAACTCTCACTCTGCCGCCTTGGGTAGAGTATCATGGTGTCATAGCTCTCAGCAACCTCAAACCTTGGGCTCAAGAGATTCTCTTGTCTCAACCTCCCAGGAGCTGGGACTATAAGTGCCACCACACCTGGCTAGTTTTTCTGTTTTTAGTAGATATGAGGTCTTATTCTGGTTCAGGATGGTCTTGAACCTGTGAGCTCAAGCAGTCCACCCTCCTCAGACTCCCAGAGTGTTAGGATTACAGGTGTGAGCCACTGCACCCAGCAGAAAGAGGAATTTTCACATTAAATTTCAGGCTCCCTCGTGTTCTTCATTTTTTATTTTTATTTTTTTTGAGTTACAGTGGTTCTCAACCTTCCTAATGCCGTGGCCCTTTAATACGGTTCCTGTGGGTTGCAACCCACAGGTTGAGAACTGCTGTTCTAGAAGAAATTTGTAGCAACTATGGATCCAAGGAATGATGCTTTAAAATAGCTGTGGTTTGCAAATAAATGTGTGGTTCCTCATTTTCAGAAGGAAGGGAGAGAAACTAAATGCTGGGAAAGCTTTCTACCATCTTTTCCTGTGACAAGCAGACGCAGGTAGCTAAATAGAAAACTCCAGTCTCAGAGTACAGAAAGTGAGCAACAGAGTTGTGAATTCCAAGTGAGAAGAAGTTATAAGTTCCCCTTTAGACATAAAATAAAGGATGTGAGAATTAGACAAAGCACAAATATAATTTGAAATTCAGTGTGAATAAAATGGGATACTTGTATTTGGTAAAATTTTATCTACACTGTGGACCTGGTAATTTTTATTTTACTATTATGGAATATTTAAATATTTGTATTGGTTTCCAATTCAGCAACCATAATTGGGTTTTAGTTGAAATTTTATGTTCTCCTAATCATTCCCACTTGAAAAATTCCTAAATGACTGGCCTAACAGCTACAGACTAGGTTTTATTCTTTAATCTATCTGAACTGCAAGCACAGTAACTAAGAGGAACTCCTTGGTTTGTAAAGAGCTGGCTTTGTTAACTCAGCTTTATAAATTGACCACAAATTTCACAAATTGACACGTGTGCCCTGTTTGAGCACATTTGTCAAAAGTTCCTGCATAACTTGGGGTTTAGTTCTGCATCTTCAAGGGACTACGAACAAAACACCTAGCTCTTTAAAAAAAAATTCAGATTAATATAAGAGTATAAGCAATCAGCCTACATTTGTTTGCATTTGTTAGGTAAAGTTCAAGTTGTAGTTGTTCCCGTTTTTATGTTTAGATACCCAAATACTTACCATTGCCTTACAGTTGCTCATAGTATTCAATATAGTAACATGCTGTGTATGTTTGTACCCTAGGAGCAATAGGTTGTACTATATAGCCTAGGTGTGTAGGGGGCTATACCATCTGGGTTTTTTTTTTTTTTTTTTTTTTTAATTATTTCAAGATACTTTATTCTTAAAACAGGTCACAACACTAAGCTTTTGGCCCATTCTGCCACTGTAAAAGCTACAAATGCTTGCTGAGCAGCAGAGGGGCGCTCTTTCATAGCATGTCTGAAAGTGAATAAAAATCCGTATAAAACAAATATTCAAATAGTTTCCATAGGAACACAGATAAGTGTGACCCCATCTCCTAATCTTACATATTGCTGCATCTGTGCCAACCCTACTCTTA
>CAUYRH010070383.1:0-11844 GCA_963574655.1 Perodicticus potto
ATGAAGACCCGGGTCCTGGAGACTGACAGGTTATTGACCAGTCAGATGTGCACGAGGAGCAGACAGCAAGGCGCCAGTGTTTTCCGCACAGATGTTTGGTTCTTTTTCAAGCCGGTTTCTCCATCCGTCACAGCATCAGCATCGCCAGGGCCAAGGCAGCGGTTGTAGAGCTGTCCTTGTCCTGCATCACTTTCACATGAAGAATAGATCACAAATGTGGTCCAGGATGAAGGAGGAAGGAAAGGGGAGGTCAGATCAAGGGAGGGTGAAAGGTGGGATCACACCTATAGTGCATTATGCCAGGGTACATGTTGGATCTATTAAGTATAGAGTATAAATGTCTTAACACAATAATTAAGTAAATGAGATGAGGTATATATTAATCAGTGTGATGTAAGCATTCCAAATTATATATGAAATCAGCACATTGTACCCCATAAATGCATTAATGTATACATGAACTATGAGTTTATGATTTAATAAACAATAAAATCTTGAAATAAAAAAACAAACGAACAAAAACTGTTACTGGAATTTCTTTTTTCTGTAGGTCCTTGGTTTGGGGATTCAAAGAATGACTACAGTGGTAAGATAGAATTTTTTTAGACAGAAAGGAATACAGAAGAAGTAAAAAGCACCAGAGCGTATGGCAAAGGGGAAGACCCAAGTCAAAAGTCTCCTCCTAGGTCCTTTGTCTAGGGGTATATATTGTATGGAGAATTATATTTTGGCCAGGACTTGGTAGGTGTAAAAACACCTTTTCAAAGTTAATCAGTGTATTAACAATGAATGAATGCAGTCTCTTTACTAGGGCAAGGCTATTAGGTCCTTGCATTTTTTGTCTCAGGGAAGGGATTAGGTTGTGTGCTCCCTTCTCCAGGTGTCACCACCCAAAACCATTTCAGGATGCTTTGCTCATGACCTTGCTAGAGCCCAGAGGGTGTGGCCTGGAAAGAGCAGCCTGTTTGTGCCTAAAAATGATGATCTGATTTCTGAGTTCACCTGGGCCTAGAGAATAGGGAAGGGGAGTCCCTGTCCAGCCTTGAATGGAGGACCCTACATCAAAATGGTTCATGAAAGTTATGCCTCATGTTGCTACTGTGCCAGAGTTGGCTTTGAGAAGGCCAGACTGACCCCATCTTGCACTCCCTCATCCCACAACCCCCACTTTCTTGAGACCAGACCCTGAGCATGTAGGCCTTGCAGAAATAGGAAGTGTTAAATAAACATACCCTGTGGTGAGAGGGCAGATTAGCCCAGGATGCAGGCCTTTGTAAAATACCTTTGTAAAATACCATTTGGCTTTCTTTGTAATTGTAATTCCAACCCCTTGCGCCACAGATCTAACCTCCCTGTGGAGACAGGGCTGATGCAGGCCCTTGTAAAACTCCATTTGGTTTTCAATCTCTTGCCCCTGAGATCTAACCTCGCCTTTTGCTTCTGTAAATTGCTTTGCGTTAGGAATTCCAATCCCCAACTGAAAGAAGGGTATTAAAAAACCCTGCCTCTGTAATGGGGCATTGAGAATTTTCAGGTGTGACCCTATCTCGGTTGGCCAATAAAGGACTGCATACCCAATTTGAATTCAGTGTGCTGGCGTTTTCTCTATAATTCCACTCACGTTGGGTATAACAGCTTTTGGATACAGACGTGTTGTCACTGATTTATATACTGAGAATGATCATTCTGAGGCAAAGAATAAAAAACAAAAACATCTCCCCCTCCAAAACTGCTGCTCTTTTTGACAATCAAGTCAGAAGCGTCTCTTGTGGTTTTCTGATAAATTGTATAAATGCACCCACTCCCCTGAGCTCATTCACACTAGGGCAGTTTAGCCCACTGTGTAGTAGTTACAAAGGGCTGTATCAACAAGTTTTATTATATACCCATGCTCTCAGCTGCTGGGGTCCAAAGAAGTGTGTGTGTGCACACTTGCAAAAAAAAGGAATCTCAATGGTGCTATGCTCTCTTAACTTTCAGGAGTGAATACTGGAAGTCTGAGCCCCTTGGGCCCACTCACATACCCCAGTTCCTTCTGTTTCTACCGCTTGCACAGCCAAACGCTCCTTTCCATATCAGATAGAGGAAGAGGGAAAATATAGAATTAATTTTCATACAACTATTTGAAAGATATCAAATAAAGGGAACAAGAGGAAATAAAAGTGAAGTTTTTGACTGTTGCAGGAAAATGGGGAATTAAAACTGACGGACACTTACACCAATAATACAGAAGAAGGAACCTTTAATTGCTGGGAGAACTCAGATGACTCAAGGTGTGAAATGCTGAGTTCTGGGGAACAGGTTTTTCCAAACTCTTTTATACATTTTTTTTCCTTCAGTTCAATATCAGGTTATGGCTACAGATGTTAGAAACGAGGGTATTGTTATTAGTTTCAGAGCCTTTTTTTCTTTTTCTTTTCAAGGTTATTTCAGTTCAGTGTAACATGTGTTCTTATCTTTAGAGGAGGAGTTCTTCTGCAGCTGCCTGATGCTTTCTCAGGATCACTAGAAGTATAAGATTTATTTCTTGCGTGGTGCCTGTGGCTCAAAGGAATAGGATGCGGGCCCCATATGCCAGAGGTGGTGGGTTCAAACCCAGCTCCGGCCAAAAACTCAAAAAAAAAAAAAGATTTATTTCTCCTTCTTTAGTCTCCCTTTTGAGACCCCCTCAATCAGGAATGGGGTCTCATCTCATTCATTATCGGTAGTGACAGCTACTTGATAATATTGTTGAGCCATGAACACTTTGCCTGTGTTCTCTTTTATTACAATTGCAGAGACTATGCCTTTGAGAGATTGAACAAAGCTGAGTAATAAGCAATGCAAAAGCAAAGTATCCTCTGCTTATAAACAGAAACCCCATAATCATAGTTTTAAATCCTCCTAGTTTAGAAAATCATCCACTGAATAAAGAATCTGGGTTAAATTCATTCCACACTTGTATATTGAGCTATTTTAGTTATCCTTTTAGTTATATCTTCAATTACTTGTCTTTCATCATCAATCTGTAAGCAACAGTTAGTTAAACTGAATTTTCCACATAATCCTCCTTTAGCTGCTAGAGGATAAATAGCATTTCTCATTTGGGTTTCTTCATGGAAGGAAGGTTAAGGCTTGGTTGGTCTCATCTGTTATTATTTCAAATACTGCTTGTAATCAGATAATCTGATTTAACATACATAATTGGGGTTATGTATCCCCCTGAACCATCCTCAGCCTAGGTAGCTAGACCATAATATTGTGTTATTCACTGGAGAGGCCATTCATTGTCACTCTAATCTCCTATTTTCACATCACGCTTTTGTCTTTTTAGTTTAGAAGCATAAACTGGAAAACATAACAGTTCTCCAGTCCCTAGGGGCAGGAGGAAGAAGGAAGGTTTGACATACCTATTCCACAACTCCTATACCATCAACAGGAAGCTTAATGTAGGCTCAGTGTCCACAGGTCCAGTAAAGACCTGGTGGAGCTGCCCAGTTAATGCTGACCTCTGATTAGTCCCAAGCAGCTTTGAGCGTTGGGAATCTACTCAGGGGATGTAGTTCAGTTATGTCCTTGCTCCACTGGGTAGTACCATTGGTACTTTCTTTATACATTTTTAGGCCTAGACATGACAGCTTCCCTACCAGCATGGTGAAGTTGTTTCCTTCTCTGGTTAAACAGTATTGACCCATGATGGATGTTTTTTTAGTGTCTTCACGCTTATTCCCACTGCACAGTTATAGTGAGTGACGTTAGGAGTAGGAGCTGAGGGAATGACTTCTGTGGCTTTCCAGGGCCATTTGCTGCTCTTCATTGTCCCACCACAGGCAAAGCAAGATGTTATATTTAAAATTGAGCAGTGTTGGCTCGGCGCCTGTGGCTCAACGGGCTAAGGCGCCAGCCACGTACACCTGAGCTGGAGGGTTCAAATCCAGCCCGGGCCCGCCAAACAACAATGACGGCTGCAACCAAAAAATAGCCGGGCGTTGTGGCGGGCGCCTGTAGTCCCAGCTACTTGGGAGGCAGAGACAAGAGACTCGCTTGAGCCCAGGAATTGGAGGTTGCTGTGAGCTGTGATGCCACAGCACTCTACCCAGGTGACAGCTTGAGGCTCTGTCTCAAAAAAATAAATAAATAAATAAAATTGAGCAGTGTTTTCTGCCAGGTGGAGGAATAAGTTTTTAGTTTTAGGAGAAAGGTCTGGAGCAAGTCATAATTCATCGTAGAAAGCCTGGTACATAGGCTTTGAGGTTTTTTGTTGTTGTTATTTTATTTTTAATTGTTATACCTATGATAGGTTTCTTCCATGTACATTTATTCCAAACATGAGGCTTTCTCCTTCTGCCCATTTAGGGTTAGAAGGGTTGGTGATATTTAGTATAAGTGGATTAGAATTTCCCCAGTTACAAGTAGGGGAAGGAGGCTTACCATTTAATGAGTAATTATTTCTAAGGGTACAAGGTGAAGGAGCTTTTCCTTTTATTAAATGTACTGGATTGCCATCATTGGAATTAATCCAGGTGGCCCACATTGTACAAGGCCCGTACATACATTCTGCACAGGTGTCTCATCTGTGGCATATGTACTTAACTCTTTTAGTATATTGTCTCTCCCAAGATGGATTCATATATGCTTCCTCAAACATTACGTTATTAAAAACTTGGCATGTAATAATACTTGTTCAGGTATTCCTTCTGTTATAACTTGGGTTATTATCTTTCTAGGGATATCAACATACCACATAGCAAATTCAGTCTGCTCTAGGGGTTCAGAAGGATTGTAGCAAACAGCAGACCCGCTGGGGGGCACACATTCCTGATATTGGGTGTTATTAAATAGCAAGTTCCTTCAGGCTTTCCTGTACATTCATAATAAGAGTAAACCAGTAACACAGTTTTGACAGTTTGTCTAGTTTCGGTTACCTCTCGGATACATTTTTCATAATCTTCACCATGTCTTACACCTAAGATTAAAGAAAAAAGGTGAAAAAGGTCAAAGCAAAGAATCAGTAATCAGTCCCACGCTGCTGCTGCTCATCCTTGCTTCTGCCATGGGTAGACCAGTCAGCTCCTGGTATGTGGCTGGGGCAGGGCTGTAGTCTGTTTTTTCTGGGTAAAGCGGTGGGGTTGCTCTGGGTCTTGTTGGACCATCCACTCCGCATTGCTGGCTGGTTTCACACATGAGTGATGTATCCAGGTGGAATGCCACCCACCTTCACTGCTTTTGGTGTGAACAGGATGGCTAAGTAGGGGCCTTTTCACCATCGTTCCAGCAGGCTCAGGCACCACTCTTTGATCTGCACCTGGTTACCTGGAAAATAAGGATGGACTGGGGGAGATAAACTAATAGGACATCTATCATTCACCCGTTCTGAAATCCTTTTTCATTATTTTTCCCACAGACATTAGTTGGTTAGTAAGTTCTGTTTCTCCCAGTTTTCTTGGGGTCCCTGGTAAATTTCTTAAAATGGGTGGGGGCCTGTGATATAGTATTTTATAGGGTGAGTACCCTATTCTTTTAATAGGAGTACATGTGATTTTAAACAATGCTAATGGCTGAAGGGGAGTCTCAGGGAAACTTGCCCTTTTCCCCTAGGTTGGTTCGCTGAAAAGATCAACTCACAGTTATGGTAGATTAATAAGAGAAAGGTTTATTTCCAAATACCATGTGCATGGGGGGAACCACAAGAATGATTTCCCAAAGTTTCAGTGATAGTCAGTGGCTTTTAAAGATGCCTTTTAGAAGGGAGTGGGGAGAGAACCTGGAAAGTATAAGTGTAGCAAGTGGTTGCTGGTGTGGGGAAAGGTAGATGGAGGGAAACAGATGGATTAGTAAATCAATTTAAGAGACAGGTATTGTGCTTCAAATGACCTTAGGGCCAGGTCTATTAGCATGTGATAAGGAGTCTAGCACCCTTTAAGATTTTAGGTAGATAGAGGAAATTCTTTGTTCAGAGTTTCCTGGTTATAATCTGTATACCAAGGAATCATATTTTGGTGTGAAATTTTCTTAGCTCCTTTATAGCAAAGCCTGGGTCCACTGAAGTTTAGATTCTCAGCATATTTTCCCTGTACTAGTCTTTATTGTTCCATGCATTCTTTCAACTTTTCCAGAACTCTGTGGCCTGTGGCAGCACTCAATTTCTAGTCCATTTCCAACAAGGTAGGAGTTATTTGATAAGAATATGTCCTGTTACTGTAACAGCCAGACAAAGCAATGCCAATTCAGAAAGAAAAGCGGCTGCTATTTCAAAAAGTAAAGAGGACTATTTTTTTTTTCTTCAGTTCCAAATGAGCAACCGACTTGGGTCTTCTGCTGAGTGTTGGTACCTTATTTCAAGGCTATATGTAACAAAGCAACCACAGTTTTTAGCAGGCAAAAGATAGAAAAACAGTTTAACAAACTTTGTATTAACTCCACAATAGTAAATTGATGCTTTGAGCTCTGAATTTTTGATGGATTTTTTTCTCATTACTTTAAATATGTATACAGGAATAGAAATTTAAGAGACTTTAAACGTAAGTCTTATAAACTGAGAACAGACAACTTTGTTGTTTTAACTAGAGATTTTCTTTTCATTGCAATTAACTTAATCACATACAAAATCCATTCTAAATACCTCTACACAAACTTTTAGGACTTACGTGCACAATCTTTCAACATTTTAAAATTCCTCGTTTTCTTTCCTTTTTTTTTTTTTTTTTTTTTTGAGACAGAGTCTCACTATCTCACCCTCAGTATAGTGCTGTAGTGTCACAGCTCACAGCAACCTCAAACTTTTGGGCTTAAGCAATTCTCTTGTCTCAGCCTCCCAAGTAGCTGGGATTACAGGTACCCACTACAACGCTCAGCTATTTTTTTTTTTTTTGCCGTTGTCATCATTGTTTAGCAGGCCCAGGCTGAGCTGGAATGGCGCCCTACTCAGTGAGCTATGGGTGGCGAGCTGAAAATTCCTCATTTTCATCTTAAATTTTCTTTCTTAGAACCACCAGTTACTTTAAGACAAAAAGTTTTTAATCAAGATTCTTTCTGATAGGCCCAGTGCCTGTAGCTCAAGCAGTTAAGACACCAGCCACATACACCTGATATGGAGGTTTCAAATCCAGCCTGGGCTTGCCAAAACAATAACAACCACAACCAAAAAATAGCTGGGCGTTGTAGTGGGCACCTATAGTCCCAGCTAGTTGGGAGGCTGAGGCAAGAGAATCGCTTAAGCCCAGGAGTTGGAGGTTGCTGTGAGCTGTAATGTCTCAGCACTCTATCCAGGGGTGAGTAAAAAAGGAAAAGAAAGATCTTTCCTATACAAAAGCATTCTCTTTTCTTTTATTCTTCTTTATCAAAAGTATATCGTCACACCCATGTCTTTCTATACATTTCTCTCTCCCCTACTTACTGGTTCCTTTTATTTTTAACTCCCAATTTAGGACAAAAGATTGTATACAAAGTCTCTGAAAGGGTGGCACTCGACCGGCAGAGATCTTACAGACCACCAAGGCTTGTACGAAAGGTCTTTATTGGCGGGGGATGCTGCAGAGCAGCAACAAGGAGGAGAGAAAAGGAGGGGAGGAGATAGAGAAAGAGAAACAGGGAAAGGGGCCAGAGAAAAGTGGAGAGAGGAGAGAGAGAGTTAAAGAAAAGCGCACTCTTATATAGGTTCGTTAGGGGAGGTGATGGGATGGTAGATTAGCCAATAAGGACTTAACTGCTCTGGTTGGAAGAGCCGTTAGGGGCAGTCCAGTCCATAAGTTTGAAATTTTCAGTGGGTAATTGGGATAGGGAGATGAAGTAAATCTTGCAATTACCTAACATTCCTCCCTTTTTGATATGTTAAAAATAGAGGATTGGCCTTGGGATAGGAGACATCCAGTTCTCTCTTCTGTAGCTTCTTCCTGCTGAGAGGGGCAGGTAGTTTTAAATGGCCAACTAAAGAGTGATTATGAATTTTTTTCATTGGGAGGATGTAAGTTTTTGTTTTCAGACTGTCCTTTTAGCGGTGGCTGTTTAGAAGTGATGTTTAGGAAAGTCTTATGGCCTGGATAGAGTGTAGTCCATTCATGAAGAACAGTTTTTTTTTGTTGTAGGTTGCAGCACCAACTGAGTAGTTACCTGTTGAGACAACTTTGAGAGTTGAGTTTGAATAAAAAGAGTTATGCATGGAGTTACAGCCATTAGCCTAAGGATGACAATTATAGATGTGAGGAAGGGTAGAAGTGTAACCCAGAATGGGTTTTGAGTGAACTAAGAGGAGAAACCTGATGACTTTGATTAATGTTGTTTTTTTTTCAGAAGATCTTACAGAACTTGGTGGAGTGTCTGGTCGAGTGCCACCCTTTCAGAGACTTTGTATAAAATCTTTTGTCCTAAGTTTGGAGTTAAAAATAAAAGGAACCAGTAAGTAGGGGAGAGAGAAATGTATAGAAAGACATGGGTGTGACGATATACTTTTGATAAAGAAGAATAAAAGAAAAGAGATTGCTTTTGTATAGGAAAGAATCTTTCTTTTCTTTTTTTACTCGCTCCTGGGTAGAGTAAGGCTTTCTTGGAGTGATTGGACTTTGTTAGTGATGATTTTAGACTCCTTAACAAAGAAAAAACATCAACTTAAAAGGAGAGAGGTTGGACGGTTTTTTGGTAGGGAATGCAGACATAGAAGTGCCAGAAGTAGAAGAGTAATTTAGTTTAAGTGAATTTTGAGCAAAAGTTTGGTTAAGGTAGATTTTAGGGATTTGTTAGACGTTTTAACTTTCTCTGAAGATTGAGGATGGAAAGGAATATGGAAGTGTCATGGGATACCTAAGGCTTTGGTTAAAGTTTGAGAAATGGTGGAGGTGAATTTAGGCATTTCCTTTCCTACTCTGTCGAGGATTCCACGTTCCGACTGCAGACTTAACAGATGAAACCAACACAGAACAGAATAAGACAAATAGACAATGCCGGCACACACGCACTCACCTCTGGAGTAGGTTCTTGGTGATTTGGGGGGGACTCCCCGCATGGGCCACCAAATTTTGTGCCTAAATTGTAGAGTCCCTTCCCCAAATCACCCATTAACCGATTCTGATGCAAAAGCAAGAGGCAAAAAAAAAAAAAAAAAATTTATTGGTTAACCAAGGCTTTCCGCTCCTGAAAGGGCAGGATAGCAAAAAAGTCTCGCCCGCGAGGGAAGAGCAGTTTTAAGGGTGCAGAAAGGAACAAAGGGAGGGGATGTTGGGCGTGAACTGCTGGGGAGAGCTGATAGGGGGCATAAGGGCCTGGGAAAATATTCACTATCAAGATGGCCTGGGGAAATAGCTACTATCAAGATGACCTGGGGAAATGTTTACTATTAAGATGGCCTAGTGTTAAACACCCTTATCGCTTGGGGTGGACATACTGGAGCCGCAGGTAGGGGAGGAAGCAGGCTGCCTATCACCTTGGTATTCGCGTGTAAATTAGCTCTTTTGGTATGCAGCCATAAATTAACCTTTGATGTGTAGATGTGAATCGAAGGCTGTGGGGCAAGGTAGAATTAGTTTTAACAAAATGGAACCAGCTTGCTTCTTTCAGGTTCATTGTTGGACTATAAAGAATTACAGGGTCACACTGTAAAGGGGATTTTAAAGTGGGGAATAATGTCTTTGAATATGATAGAGGCAGTAGTGGTAGTTTTCTTGTTTGTAGTAGGAAAGGCTTCAATTTAACCTGAGAAGGTATCTACTAATATTAAGGGTATTTACAATGTTTGATCTTAAGCATGTGTGTGAAATCAAGTTGCCAGTCTGTTTGGGGAAGAAGTTTCTTAGCCTGGTGAGTTGGAAAGTGGGAGGCAAGACTTTGTTTGTGGGCTGGAGTGTTGGTAGACTTTACAGGATGACATAAGTTGATTCAGAAACTCTGAATCTATTTGTGAGAGAGGAAATAAAACTTTGAGAAATTGTAGTAAAGTCTGAGAGGTGGGATGAAACAACTTGTGGAGATAGATGAGGAGGTTGTGAGTAGGATATTGATTCATTTGTTTTTACTGTAGTAGCAATAGGAGCCAAAAAAAGCAGGGGATGACAGGAAGTGTTAGGAGATGAGTGCTGGAGAGGCCTGTATGTGCTGCACCATCAGCTAGGTTGTTACCTTTTCATATAGGTGACTGGTTAGATTGATGTGAATAGTAATGGACAATGCCTATAGTCTTAGGTAATTTAGAAGTTTTTAGTAGTTTGATAATAAAGTGAGAGTTAAGAATAGGGTTACCTTTGGTGTTACATGAGCCTTGCTATATAGCTGCATGGGATAATAATATGTGGAATGCGTACTTAGAGTCAGTATATATATTTGTTAGATAATTGCAAAACTTCATCTCCCTTTCCCAAATGTCCACTGAAAAGCTCAAACTTATGGCCCGCCCCCTACGGCTCTTTGCGCCAGAGCCGTAACACCTTATTGGCTATTCTGCCATGCCGTCACCTCCCCTAACCGAACCTACATAAGGTCCCCTTGTCTTTGTTCCCTCTCTTCTCTTCTCTCTCTTCCCCCTCTCCTCCACGTGTCTCCTCTCTCTCTCTCTCTCTCTCTCTCCCTTCTCTTCTCTCCTCTCCTCTCTTCCCCCGTTTCCCTCTCTCTCGCCCCTCTTCCTTAATGCTGCTCTGCAGCTTCCCCCACCAATAAAGACCTTTCGTTCAAGCCTTGGTGTTCTGTGAGATTTATGCTGGTGGAGGGCCCCTCTTTCATCTGCCGTCAGAAGTGGGATGTAATTAGGGAAAAGCCTCAAAAGGTAGCTTCTACCCCTTCCATGGGGTTTTAGCTCCTGGAGACTCTCCCTATCTTCTTGCACTCCCGACATTCACCACTATACTGGCTTGTGTCCATCTGCCAAGGCACTACAACCAGCACTCAACACCGGCCTCATTTCAAAATCGGTGAGTACTCCTATGGGAGCGAGTTTTCACCAATTGAGGGCTAGGTTGCTTACATTCCTGGTGATTCACCCCTCTCAAGGCTTGAGTTCCCAATTCCCCTTAACCTTGCATAGCCTAGAGCAGTGCTTCCACGCCTTGCACGAAAATTCCTGGCGCCAGGTCTCAAGCTCTCCTTGACCCCAAGAGTCTGGCACTACTTTAGGACAGTGATGATTCTCCCAAGGTGTGTCCTCATTTATCTCAGCCACAACAGTGCAGCGAACACATTCCCTGCTTTGTTCTGGTCTCTATGATTCTGCTCACGCTTTATTTCCGCGACAGATCGCCATGGGTGCAAGCTATTCTATCCCACGTAACTCCCCTTAGGGTACTTATTATGCCACCTGGTAAAATTAAGATTAAACTTAAAAACCAAAAGAATTAAACTCTCTACCCAGGTTTGTCCACTTTATAAGCTAAATAACCAAAGTACCTAGCCAAGCTATAATTCACTTAATTTTTCTTTAATCCAAAACTTACATAACTATTGTAAGTGCCTTGGCAAATGGAGCAAGGTCTCCTATGTTCACACTTTCTATTTTAAAACCAAGCCTAATTTACATTCAGATAATTCCAACATTCTTGTAACAAAAAACTTTCTACCCTCCATCTCGCTAAACAACCTGTTCAAACTTTCCGTCATACTAGGCTCCTCCCTCAACCACACAATTGCCTCCACCCTCTGTCCCTCCTACTTCCACGGCAACCAATCTAAACTCATCTTCTGACTCCTCCTCTCCTGACTCCTCCCCTCCAACTGACCCTCAGAGTTCTTCTTGTTGTCTCTCAGTCCACTTCCAACTGCTTCAAGAAACACTTCCGGACCTCTTTACCCCCCTTCTTCCTCCAGCTCCTCCATATAATTCTATAGTAACTTCCACTACTTATCCTTAACTTCCCTCCAGTCCCCTCACCTGCTCCCACTCTCTTCCGT
>CAUYRH010070386.1:0-28870 GCA_963574655.1 Perodicticus potto
AAGAAAAAGTATCCAATGTACTCAGCCCTACTATGAAGCTAATTTAAAGGTTTTATATGAAGGCTATAACCCAACTATAGCACAAGAATATGGGAAACGAGGGGAGGGGGAAGTGGGGGTGAAGGGAAGGTAATTGGTGGGGCCACACTTATGGTGCATCTTAGAGGGGTACAGGCAAAGCTTACTATATGCAGAATACACGTCTTCATACAATAACTAAGAAAATGTCATGAAGGGTATGTTAAACAGTTTGATGAAACCATTTCACATTGTATATGAAACCAGCATATTGTACCCCTTGATTGGACTAATGTATGCAGTTATGATTTAATAAAAAAAAAAAAAGGAAAAAAAAAGAAAAGAAATAAGGCCATTAGTGTCTTTAAATCTAATAAAATTAGAGAACCAATGTCAAACACCCAGTACCAATTCATCACATTGACCCTTAGAATTCTACTCCTCTAGAACTCTCTCACTCAATACTATAATTTGTATCAGTAAGAGTTCCACCAGAGAAACAGGACCAGTAGGAATATGTTTTCTGTGTGTGTATATGTATATATATTGAGTAAGCTGACTCCTCTGTATATGTATATGTTTTTATATATGTATATATACATATACAGAGTAAGGAGTCAGCTTTCTCTCTCTCTCTCTCTCTCTCTCTCTCTCTGTCTCTCTCTCTCTCTATACACACACACACACATACACACAACATATTCCTACTGATCCTGTTTCTCTGGTGGAACTCTCACTGATGTAAACTATAGTACTGAGAGAGTTCTATGGATTTATATATATAAATACATATAAAGAGTAAGGAGTCAGCTTAGTCAATTGATGATAAATAAATACATACCACCAATGATAATATGGATATCATCAAACTTTACAATGGCCCTCGGGGCAAAAATAGTAAGAGAAAACCAAAAAGATAATAGCTGACTTTTTGGAACACAAAGGCAACATAAAAGAAGTAAATGAATGATCATGGCATTAGTAATGATAGAGAAAGCAGGACATTTTGTAATTTGCTATATCAGTGACCTTTCTGACAATTTGCAAGGTAGCTCAGTAAAGGTAAGAGAATGGTGAAAAGTGAAGGAGATATGGGTTTAGGCAAAATGAAAATGGATGTGTTGGAAGAAAGCCACCTAGCAACACTACCTTAACCATTACAATGACATTTAATGCCATGTCATCAACGAAAATAGAAACAGTGGGATTTTACCTAACAAACGCGATCAGTGTAACGTGGTTTCTTGTACCCTCAATGAATCCCCAACAATAAAACAAACAACAACAATAAAAAAGTAGAAACATTGTTGAGTACAAGAGAACAAAGAGAGTGTTTGCAATAAATATTTGCACAGTGCTTAACTTCCAATATAAAATACATTAAATAAACTAAGGTCTTAACATCCATTTCCTTTTTGCCTGTGTTACCTTCACGGTGTCTTGAGTTACATTTGAAAAGCAACATACATAATAATGATACATACCCACATAGTCTACAGGAATAAAGCCACATACAACATATGCAACAGATGTTAATTCCTCTACCTCTTTCCCATTGGCACTACATACGTCCATATTGTATTGTTCATTACTATGATATTTTAAGTCGACCTCATTTCTGCCATAGTCTGCCTCTTATCAATGATACTAGTAGTGTGATACTAGTAGTGAGTGTTTGTGAATGTGTGCTTTTTTCTATTGCTAGTCCCTTGAAGGTGGGAGGATTGTTTTTTATTTTTGTTGCGTCCTACATCCCAATCTACCAGAGTTGAATATATAATAGGCATGCAAACAACATATGTTGAAGGTATTTTTTTATGTTGATTAAAAGGATATCAAGGGGCTCGGCGCCTGTGGCTCAACGGGCTGGGTGCCGGCCACATACACCTGAGCTGGCGGGTTCGAATCCAGCCCGGGCTTGCCAAGCAACGGTGATGGCTGCAATCAAAAAATGGCCGGGCATTGTGGCAGGCACCTGTGGTCCCGGCTACTTGGGAGGCAGAGGCAGGAGACTCGCTTGAGCCCAGGAATTGGAGGTTGCTGTGAGCTGTGATGCCATGGCACTCTCTCCAGGGTGACAGCTTGAGACTCTGTCTCAAAAAAAAAAAAAAAAAAAGGATATCAAGGGCTGGGTGTGGTAGCTCGCACTTGTAATTCTAGCAGTCTGGGAGGCCTAGGTAGGAGAATTGCTTGAGTTCAGGAGTTTAAGATCAGCCTAAGCAAGAGCAAGACACTGTCTTGCTAAAAATAGAAAAAAATTAGCCAGACATCCTGGTATCACCTATAATAACAGCTACTCAGGAGGCTGAGAATTACTTGAGCTCAGGAGTTTGAGGCTGCAGTGAGCTATGATGATACCACTGCACTCTATCTGCCATCATAGAATGAGACCAACAAAAACCAAAACACTTCAAACAAACAAACGAAAAAAGATATCTAGGATTTGCACTTTCAAATGTTTCCTTCTCATGAGTGCTGTATGTTTTTCTACCTAACAAGATTTAGTGCTACTCTGAAAATTTTCCTGTACTAGTAGTGCAAATAAAAAGTAAAATAAATACGTGTCTCATCCCCAGCATTACAACTAATCAGAGACTCTACAATGTAATTAGGCAGCAACATGACAATTTACTCAATTTGCTTATCTCTCTTATTCTCTTTGTTTTAGTTTCAGTGTTTGAGAATAAAATATACTTTATGGTAGAATTTACATATATTGAACATAACAGATTGATGTTACCCTGTGCATTCAATAGGACGACTTAAGTGTTTGATATGCTCAAAAAACTTGCACAATTACCTGCTGCTCAGAAATTCAAGGCCCCAGTATTGAATTTGTTCAATTTGTTTTAAATGAATTCTTCTTTGGAAAATATTTTTGTTCCTCCAGGGGGAATAAAACAAAATAGGACCCATAAAAAAATTAAAGAAAAGAAAAAACTTACTTACACAATAGAGCAATTTACTTCATTTCCCCCAAACTAAAATGATTATGTTTAGTAAACACCTCAGGAAATGAACTTGGCAAGCCTTGTTGAATCAAAAATAAAATTCATAGTTCTCTGCTGGGTTTGGTTAGCATCCAGGTTCCCATGGAAACTGTTTTATATCACAGTTTAAATAAAATTAATGTTTCTAACATAACCAAGACTTTATACTAAATTAGGTATCAATATGTTCCTGTGTGTGCATCATTTTCAAAGATAATTCTATGTTGGTTTGCTAAATGACACGAGTTCATGCCATCATAAAGAAAACACAAAGTCATAAGCAAAGTGGAAAAAACTCAAGGTGGATCTTGAAAGAGTTTTATTTAATGAATTTAAGGAAAACTAACAGTGGAAGTATAGGCTAAGTTTAGTTTGTTGCTTAGCTGCAAATGTGTGACTGCAATGATGGTTTCTATTAAGTGTCCTTTTGTCCAAAATTCCTTTTTAGGCTGGTAGAGTAAGTGGCTAGAGTACTTATACTCATTCCTTACTCGTTATTTCTCACTATGCTTTTTATAGTTGGTCTTGTAGAAACAATAGAAGGTTTTGGCTTCAACTAAACCCCACAAATTCTAAAACAGATCACCAGTACCATCATCACCATCATCATCACTGTTCCAATATTTCTCAACTCCCAAAATGGTTTTTAAATGCACCATACTACATATTATAGAGTTTGACTAACCATTCAGCAATACAGATATATTTTCTTAAGTTTTTTGACAAATGAAACTGAAACTAAAGTAAACTAGTTATTTGCCTCAGGTTCACAAAATAAAATAAGCATTAATACCTAAAATGGAATAAAGTTACCTGCAGTAGTACTGATTCTTAGTTGTGGAAACTTAAAAGTCAATTTCTTGTTTACAGGCTAAGATATGAGACATGAGAAATCATTTTATGAAATACCAAGCACGATATGTATGTGAAATGCTAAGAAAGGATATAAGCCAATAGAAGAAAAAGGTGTGAAACTTAAAAAAAAGTTAAATTATAATCCTCTACAATATCATAGAATGCAGAAAAATATCTAAAGTCTATAAATGGTGTAACATTCTTAATCTATCATTATTAAAATGAGTAATTCAAATGAAATAGCTTAATTTATCTACTTGTTTATTAAACTAAATTTTTAAAAATTTCTTTGATTTCTAATTATAAAGTATGAATTATTTAATGTTAGTGACACTAACTGTGACAATTCCTTCCAGAGTACATTTAATTTGTATTGTCCTTATTAATGAAGATGCACATGATTTTGTATGCTTATTGACCATTGAATATTTTCTTTTTAAAGTGGCAGTTCATACTTTTATCCATTGTAATTGATTTTTTAATTTTTAGAAGTCATTTAAAAATTTTTGAATGTATTTTGGTCACAAATTTATCTCAGAAGATTACATATGTTGCCAGTATCTCTTTGAATTGGTAGCTTGCCTTCCTTCTCTTTTCTGTATCTAACTGCATCTTTGGTAAACAGAAACTTTTCTAACATTTAACAAAGAACAATTTATTCTTGCAGTTAGTCCTTTTGGTTTCTTATTTAATGACTTGAAACTTTGTCATAAATCAACTAGCTGTATATGAAATTGTCTTTTTGTTAATTCACTTTTATATAATATTGGATGTCTCTTCCAATTCTGTACCAATAACCAGTGATGCACTTTGTTACTGTACCTATATGACATGACTCATCAATTAATCGAGTATTTCAGAAAATGCAGCATTCGGCTTTGTTTTATCTTATGAGTGTATATATTTGTTATTGCTGCTGTTCTTCTTTTGTTAATAATTTTTTTATGAGATTGCTTTGTCATATACAACAATAACAACCAAATCTAGTGGTACTTTGATTAAATCCCTTAGGATAGAGGAAGGATTGCCGTCTTCACAATACTGAATTTTTCAATTCATGAATATGCTATATTCTTTTTCTATTCAAGTTTTCTTTAACTTCTATCATTTCATAGTTTGTAATACAGAGGCAACTACTCTTTTAAGTAGATTTATTGCTACATATTATTTATAACTTGATATTATTAGAAACAAACTTTTAAAATACTTCTAAAAGCTATCTTACCTATAAATGTTTTTAAATTTACATACATAATCCTGCCTTCTATAAATAATTCTTTTACATATATATTTTTAATCCCAATGCTATTTACTTTTTGGCCTTATAGTACTGATTAGAACTTCCTGCACAATTTTTAGTAAATGAGAGACTGTCATTTATTATTTCCTAGCTAAGAGGAAAAATTTTTAACATTTTGTCAGTAAGTATGAGGATTGCTGAAGGTCTTTTTGGTTGTTGTTATTCTTGATGTTAACACCTGTGGTACATGGTCTCTGAGATGCCTTCCAGTGATCCCTGCTTCCTGGAAGCCCTTGTGTCTCTGCAGTGCTGTGCACCACTCATTTCTAAAGAGTAGAATACAGGAAGGTGATGGAATGCTACTTTCAATATTAAAGACATAAGATTTCCATCTCTTGTTCTCTGCTGTTAGAGCCCTTGCTTTACAGGAATCAAGCTGCCATATTTTGAGTAGTCCTAAGGAAAGGCCTGTGTGGTGAAGAAATGTCTCTGGTTAGTAGCCAGTTAAGACCTGAGTCCTACCAACAACCATGCAAATGAACTAGTGAGTGAATCCCCCACCCCCAAATCAGATCTGGAGCTGAGTGCTGATGCTGCCGATGCTGCAGGTGCCTTGACTGCAGCCTTATTAGGGACACTGAGGAGAGGTAACACTCCTGAGGTAGCTAACCCATACCAGATTCTTGATCCACAAATCAAGACACTGAGGTAGCTAACCCATACCAGATTCTTGATCCACAAATCACTAGATAATAAACACTTGGTTTTGCTTTAAAATTACCAAGTTTTGTGATAATTTGTTAAGCAGCAAGGTATTACTAATATATTCACCTTATCCAGTTAACTATGTTTGCTTTCTTTCCTAATTTACTAAATGCTTGAAAGTAAGAAGGGGTCTAGAAATTTATCGACAAATATTTTCTCTAATCAATAAAGATGCTGGTATTTTTCCCTTTTCATACTGTTAATATAACGTGTACCAATGTGTAATTTTCAATGTTCAACTAAATTTAGATTTCTTATAGTAAACTCAAACTACAATCTATTATGCTTTATATTCAGAGATCTCATTTGGTTATAGTTCATTTAGGGTTTTTGCATCTATGTATATGTGAAATTGATCTAAACTTTTCCACTTTAAAATGGTGATTTCCTGGTGTCAAAAAAACAGTTAGGTTTGTCATCTTTATATTGTCTTAGAAAAGTTCAGTTTGTATTTGGGATTGTTTAATTTTTTTAAGTATTTGGCTTCCTTGGTAAAGCTACCTGGACCTAAAGATTTCTCTGTAGTTATGTTTTAATTATGGAATAAATTCCTTTCTCTCTCTTTCTCTTCTCTTTAAAAATATTTTAGTTAGTTTTCATAAATTAATTTTTTGTATGAATTTGTATAGTTCTCCTAAATGTTTACATATTTTGGCAAAGAGGTGGTCCATGCTTTTTTATCTCTTTGATATTATATATTTATGTGGTAATGAATTCTTTTTCTGTAACTTTTTCTTCATCAATCTTGACAGTATTTTATCAACTATGTTATTTTTCTTTCACCATTTGTTGGTTCTGTTTTATGTTTTTATTCTGTTTCATTCACTTATTTTTATTTTTATTTTTTATTTTTGTTATTTTTTTATTCCTCCATTTTTAGGGTTAAGTCTATAAACTTTCTCTTATTACCAGATAGATGAAAACTATTTCATTTATTGATTTTCCATCTTTCTTCTGTGATCTAAAGAGAGCAAAAGCAGATACCTCTTTATAAGCTAAGACTGACAAAAGTTTACTATGACAAAGGTTTACTATGGGCCAAGGGTTCTGGGTTCAGATTGCATGGCAATCTAAATTCCTAGAATTCCATGTATTCCTAAATACCTAAGGGTACATGAAAAATCACACCATTGCTAACAATAGAGCAAGCAAATTGTCAGATCCTTTCTAACTCTGATTTATAACCCAGACCACTACAACTCTGATTAGACAAAAGATGAGCATTATAAGCAGCAGTACACCATAAGCCAGTTTTAACCAGCTTATCAACACTGCTTGAAAACTTTTGTTTCCCGTCATTTACCTTTTGAATTAAATAGCCAAATTCCACTCATTTTGATGCTAAACCTTGGCCCAAAGTGAACATGGAATGTATATTACATGCTCACTATGCATGTGCTCATGCCCCTCATAAATATGTACAGTCTTTCCCCTGAACTGCTGCATACAGATGACTCTATTATATGATACAGACCCTGTGAGGCACAAAATCCATGCTGCCCTTTCCCTCTTCCAAAAGAGTATCTTCTTCCACGCCAGAGATCATCTTTTCCATTTGCAAACCAATATTGCTAACAAAGCTTTCCTTTCTATTAGGTAGCATCCTCGTAGTCTTTTCAACAATACTTCTTTTCTCATGAATCTACTAAAATCTATTTTCTGCAAGCACAAATTAAAAGCATCTCATAAGAGTTAATATATGGAACTTTCCTTAATGAGTTAATATTTTACCCATAGGCTATTTAAAACACATTTCTTAATTTCTAACAATTTGGGGTATTTGCATTTATGTTATTATTTGATTATTTTAGTTCAGCTGCACTTGTCTTATTTTAACACTATGAAAATGTTTAACTTGTATTGTGAGTCAGCATGCATGTGGAAATGGTTCTTAAATCTTTGATGTTGAAACCAATATTACAGTTATTAGTCTGCAGTTTCCAATCGGAAGAAATACGAGGTATTAGTCTGCAGTTTCTTAGCACAATTTTCCTCTAAGACAAAGAAGTCAAGTATATCAATTTCATTGTTCATATTTCCCATGGCTTAATACATTCCTGTGTGTTTCTATCAGTTCTCAAAAATGCTGTAAATCCACTACTATAAGTCAATTTATCCTGATAATGGCATCATATATATATATATATATATGTATATATTTTAATACATACATAAATATGAGGATTGTCCAGAAAGTTTCCAGCCATGTAACATGAAAAATGGCTGGATACTTTCTGGAAAGTCATATATTTTTCATGTTACATGCCTGGAAACTTTCTGGACAATCCTCATATTTATGTATGTATTAAAATATACACACACATAAAGACATAATCATTTATTTATCTAGAGGCTTTATTATCAGGTGTATTCTTCTTTAAAACTGTACTATCTTCCTTATAAGCTGAAGCCTTTATCACCACAGAGTGAGTCTTTACATTCACTATTATTGTTTACTCTTAAAGAGAATTCTCTGTTATACAGGGTGGACATAATGTTTGAACTATTTTAAATTGCACACACACTTTATGTCTGCCCTGTATTTGAGTGGAATACTATTTTCATTCTTTCATTTTTCAGTACTCTGATATCTTGTTATTCTATGCACTGCATATAAAAGCATATAGTAGCACCCTATGTATAGTTTTCTATAAGGGTCTTGTACGTGAAGGTTTTTAATTCCATTTCCATTTCAAATAATCACTCAAGTTTCAAGCAGTGAGATATTTTAAGATAAGAATCCATGTGAAGTTTCCATATGAGATTCTTTCTAAGTTTCACACATGTTCTCGAAATAGAGACTTTCAGAGTCCCAATTACTATCTTCCCTAGCCTTAAAATGCTGTTAAATGTACTATAGGCTCATGGCCTCTCAACACATCAAGAATCATTCAATAATCTCAGGAGAAAAAGCAACACCCATGCTTCATTCCAGGGTTTCAATCTTCTCCAAAATGCAGTTCAGAATTTCACCATCTGATTAAATTTCCAGTTTCTTTAGGTAAGTTGTTCCAAATTACCCAGTTTAAGATTCTCAAAAAGCCAATTGTTTTTAAGGCAAAGTATAGTAACAGAAAGGAGGAAAAAATATTAATTCTACCTATTAATAAGATTTATTATTGTTTCAGTAGTATTGGTAAGATTGGATTAATTTATTCTTTTGATAAAATTTCTCATTTATAATAAGCCTTTTTCTTTAGGTGTTTCATGAAATACGCTGTTTTTTAAAAATATTATTCTATTCAAGTGAAGAAAGAGTCTTAGGTATTGGAAATGTGTTGAGGGAAAACCATCATTTATATTAATTCCAATTACAAAAAAAAAGAGAAAAGGTGTGGGAGATAATTTATTTATATAATTTATTAGATATAAATTTATTATATTTATTACATAAATATTCAAAAACTGAAACAGCAAAATATCCAGGTATTATTGATACAGGACAGGTGGCACCCCAGCCAGCTCAGTCGAGCAGAGGGGCAGACCTGCTGCCTCTGCCCTGGTGTTGTTGCTGCAGTGGCAGCCAGCAGAGGAACCAGTGGGCTGGAGGGTAGGCAGGGGGCCCCCAGCCGGAGGCTTCAGTAGCCACAAGGGCCGGACAACTGCTAGACAGACACCAGTGCCTCAGTGTCTCCTTCCCCTGTCACTTAGGGCTGAACAGGGAACTTCCCATTTCCTAGGCCTGGTCAATTTCATGTACGTTTCCTTGGCCTCAATTCCATGAATGGACTGTGTCCATTCACTAATACACTCATTCACCTTGCCCCATGGGAAAGGGTATCCATTCATTTGTTACCAAGTCCTGGCCACAAGGAACCCATGTGACTATACGTATATCCCTGGACAAAGAGGCCAGAGAGAGAGAGCTTTTTTCCTCCACTTGGTTTTTTTCTCTCTGCCAGGAGCTTTGGTGTTTTTGTATTCTTTTCTGTAAAATAAATCTTGTCTTACCACTTATCTGTGGTCCGTGGATTCATTCTTCAAATCACTAAGACCAAGAACCTACTGAGGATGAAATTCTGGTATCACTGTGGCAGAAGTAAATTCCATTTAGCTTTGTCCAAGATGGAATGTAACCAATCTTTAAAAGAAATTAATCTATTTTTATATAAGTACTCTTGCACTACCACTGTTGGATGTGTTTGCACATGTTTTCCCTATTAGACACTGAATGTTAAGGACAAAGATCTTCCTGTATTCACTTTCTTTTTTGTCATTATGCATCGCTATCAATATACAGTTTTCCCTTAATTCTCATTGTCTTCTTAAACATAACTGAGATTTGTTTTCCAATGTTTCTGTCATCATCAACAGCTTTTATCAAGGCCACTGATGACTTGAGACATCAATGACTTGATCATGCTGAATTTACCAGGTATTTCTTTGTCTTTATCCTAATTGATTACTCAACAGCACTGAATAAGTTATTATTAATTTGAAGCTTAGTCACACTTTTATAACTTTTGCTGGTCAGAGTGGTCTAACCCTGCTGCTCTGATCTCCCCAGCCCATGATGTGCTAGAATCAGTATAATGCCAATTGAGCTTTCAGTTAAACCTACTCAGCAGCACATTCAATAAAAATTAAGATTTCATTAGGGGGACATTATTATAGTCTATGGATCTTGTTCCAATGTGTGCACTATATGAACTTAATTGCTTTGATGGTTGTGTGCTTTTATACCAACCTACTAAGGCAGACCTTATTTAATTCTGTTAAACACTATCAAATTTTTAATTTTGGGAAACTGGAAGGCAATTGCTTCCTGTTCTTTTTGGTTTGTTTGTTTGTTTTTCTTTGCTTTTTGGTTTTGGTAACAGTATTCAGATCAATGGGAATTATGCAACAATTTGGATAGCATTAAAGCCCATTATTTGAAGTTAAGTATCTAAAGAATGGGAAAATGAACACCACATGTACTCACTATTAAATTGGAACTAACTGAAGAACATACATGTGCTTAGAGGGAAATAAAACTTACCAGAAATCAAATGGATGATGGGAAAGGAGGGGATGAGTGAACATCTACCTAACAAGTAAAATAAACATGAACTGGGGGATGGGCAGGGTTATCACTATGACTCAAGCAGTATTATATATGTGTGTGTGTGTGTGTGTGTGTGTGTATGTAATGTGTGTATATATATATACATATACACACACACATATATACAAGTAACCCATGTAACCAAAAACATTCATACCCTGTAATACTTTGAAATTAAAAAAGTTGGAGATGGACTCTGAAAAATAAAATAAAAAATAAGGAAGGTAGAGTAGTCAAAACTAAATAGACAAAGATTAACTTCATAACTAAGTTATGACGGGTTGGAGGCTAGACTTTTATCTTTGCTTCAATAGAGATTTGTCTTTTGTTTGCATTTGTCATACTTTAGTAATTATGTCCCTTTCATTCAGCACATTCTTTTAAATTACTTCAAGTCTGGAATATGTGATTTAAAATTCTAGTCAGACAGAGATATCTTTTGAAGACAATGAAGTCTTGATGATTTTAATAGTAGCATATGGAAACCACTTCAATATAATACGTTCTTGCCTTTGATTTGGAATATAAAATAAGATTACATTAACATGTGAATGGTCATACCACCTTAGAAGGATTCATAGTAACAAGATGGTAGTAAAGGGGCTATTTGCTTAATTTTTTTAAATATCATGTCTTTAATATGTTTCTTTTTTAACTTCAAGATGGTAGAGAAATGGGAAAGTAAGAAGAGAAAGACTGTGCTTTAGAAAAAAATCCAGCAGTATTAAGTGTGTGAATCTGACCAGCTGTCCAGTATAATGTGAGGACTCTGAAAAAGAAAGGAAAAAATTATTCTGCAAATTAAGTAAGGCCTTTCTTAGTCACTAAGGGAAATTCCTTCCAAGTGAATGTACTCTCTCTCGCATTTATTTCATTGTTTGAATATCACTCATTCCTTATCCAGTGTGAATGTTACATTAATACACATTCTCTTCCTTCCTGTTTGAGGCAGAGATAGAGGACTGGTTTATTAACTGCATGAAACTGATTTATTACATTTCTTAGAATATGCAACACTCTAGAAAGTCAATGATTATCTTTCTTCAATAATCCTACAGCCCCAAATCTGTACATACCTGAATTCTGCCAAGTAGATACATTCACGAGGTATTTTAAAAAGTAGAAATGAGGCTGTATAGATGTTTTGCTGTTTTTCCTGATCTATTGATTCTAGTGTATGTCCTATGTGTGTATGAGGAGAGGTGTTAGTGTGTGTTAGTTGTAACAAATATTCCAGTGCCCAAGACTTTTGAATGTCTAGGCAATAGGGCACTAGGTTTGTTCGTTTGCGTTTTTTAGTATAATATCATATGATCCACGTTGGTGGTCACTACTCTACCTTTCTCACAGTGACAGACACTGCTATATCCTTCAGCGAGAGTTTTAAATGGTATAGGAGTATTTATGGAAGTTTGGCCTACAGCTAAGTCTTCTAGTAGGTCCAATGATTTTTAAATATCTGCTCTGTTGAACTGCGTATTTTTCTGCATAAGCTGGGTATAGTTGGGTGATCTTCACCTGAACTCCCAACTGGCACTTCTTTTTAACCATCCTTCAATAATTTTATTCCAAAGAATTAAAACATTCTTAAAAATTACTTTAATATTCTCATAAAGGAAAATGTTTAAAACGTTAGAAGTCTCCAGTGGGTCTTCCTTAACTGTGGCGGGGAAAAATTCTCAATTCCCAAGAGTTCTGAAACCTTTGGTGGCCAGGCTCATTGAGTGTATTCTCTCCCATTTTCTTTCATGTAGCTAACAATAATGAATGCTGTCCATCATTAGGTAGAAATGATTGACTATAAAGTACTTATAAGTGATAAACCTACGTATTTACACTTCAGTTTTTTAGATAAATCAGGGAAATTACTTTAACTATAAACAAATAGGCCAGTTTCCATGTGTAATAAACTTCTTTGTTAGAAAAGGAAAGTGGGAAATATTTTGAAAAAACTGAGTTTGTAATGAGAAGAATTAGAAATGAGTGAGACTATAATTTTGAGTATTTTTTACATTGTGTTTAGAAAAGAGTAGTTTTTATAGTATGTCACCACAATTCTTTCCAGTAAAGAATTGCTTACATTTAGTTTGATCCATATCTCTGCATGAGGATTTGAATGGTATTATATACAATTCTTAACAAAATATTATTTCTTGTCTAGATTCTTAACACACATTTTTAGTAAATACTGTATTATTAATAATAATATCTATAATTTGATAATGTTTGAAATATAGTAATTTTTGTCTCAAATTTCATATTTTCTTTTTAGAACGATAGAACTTTATTTTCACATCTGCAAATAAAATATCACAAAAGAATTGCCTTTAATGCTACCAATAGATTTTATTTGACTTTCTCCCTCATTCCCTTTATCCAATCTTAACAAACCAAGATAAGTTTAAAGGGCAGTCTTCTCGAATTGCATGTAGTTAAGTTAATCAAGCAGTATTACACTCTTTTACTCTCCTTCACTCTAATTATCCTCCACTGATAGGATCTATAAAAGAAAATACTACCTGTTCTAGGTGAATAGAACTGTCGGTGATTAGTGAAAGATACAACAAAAAAATAACCAGGTGTTGTGGCAGGCACCTGTAGTCCCAGCTACTCGGGAGGCTGAGGCAAGAGAATCACCTAAACCCAAGAGCTGGAGGTTGCTGTGAGCTGTGACGCCACAGCACTCTACCGAGGGCAGCAAAATGAGACTCTGTCTCTAAAAAAAAAAAAAAAAAATAGAAAAGAGGAAAAAAAAAAGGAAAATCATGTCTATCTGGAACTTAACCTAACATATGTACTATAAACTAACACATCATTCTGCTAATTTTCTTAGTTTTTCTGGGAAATGTGGTTGTTCTTTGGAATAAAACTATTTAAAGAAGAACATTCCAGATTTAGGGAATCTTCCTTCAATAATGGATGATTCCTTATATTTTTGCACCCAATGGTGTTATTGTAAAGTATTATATTAATGAGTTTCTGTCCATCAGCTTTCACATTTTGTTTTGGTCTCAAATACTCTTAAATGTCAACATGATGTACAGTTCATTTCTCAATTATATTACTTAATATTTTATGATCCTTTTTAATATGATGTCTTGGGGATAATTTCTTTAACTTTATTCTTTCTGTTTTCTATTTTTTTTTTTAGCTATATTACTATGTCTATGTTGGTTCATTTATTTCCCCTTCATCTTTTAATAATTTTATTAATTTACTTGTTTTATATTTTACTTGAATTTTTTCTAGTCATTTCTTCTTCTTCTTCTTCTTTTTTTTTTGAAACAGAGTCTCATTATGTCACCCTCGGTAGAGTGCTGTAGCGTCACAGCTCACAGCAACCTCAAACTCTTGGGCTTAAGAGAGTCTCTGGCTTCAACTTCTGAAGTAGCTGGAACTACAGGCTCCCTCCACAATGCCCAGCTATTTTTTGTTACAGTTGTCCTGGTTGTTTTTTAGCTGGCCTGAGCTGGGTTCCAACCTGCCAGCCTTGGTGTATGTGGCTAGCACCGTAACCACAGTGCCACAGGCGCCGAGCTGAGTCGTTTCTTCTTTAAATTTTCTTATCCTGGTACAAGTGAAACTTACTAAATGCAGAATATAAATGTCTTAACACAATAACTAAGAAAATGCCATGAAGGCTATGTTAGCCAGTTTGATGAAAATATTTCAGATTGCATATGAAACCAGCACCTTGTACCCCATGATTGCATTAATGTACACAGATATGATTTAATAAAAAATATTAAAATTTTTTTTTCTTATTCTAATTCGTGTTACACATTTCTCTATTCTTTGAAAAATTATTTTATTTCTCTATGTGCTCTTTAAGTCTTTTTATTTTCTCATGTTATTTTTTTTCTTGTTATAATTTCCCTGAGATGATAAATTATTTGGTCTTGGGTAGAAGTCCTAAACTGTGGCCCTCCTGGGATACTGGAGTTATGTAAACACAGAGATCTTCTGGTATTTTAACTTCCTACTTAATACCTAGGCTCCAGCATCCCCTTCCACCTTGCTCAGCTTTGCTGCTCAGATAATCCATCTGAATTTCTACCACAGACACTGCTCCTTCCTAAAAGCTGCACCCATTGACTGCAATTTTCTAGCCCCAGGATATGGAGAGATGGGCAAGAAGCAAACTGCTATAAGCATTGTTGTCCAATATCCACTCCAGCAGGGTCCAAGTGCTCTGCTGTCTTAAACTGATCTCACCATTTCTGTGACCTCAGTCTAGAAAGACAGACTTTACACTTCCGCCCTGAGAGGATCAACTGACTCACACAGTGTGATGTGGGAGAAGCAGAAGGGACACAGGAGGAATCTGTTAAATCTGTCAAGTTTCTTCCTTACTTGTGGAGCCTGATTAATTTTTGTTTTAACAGGTTCCTCATAACTTTTCTTAGGTTTTGTTCTAACTCCTCACATTTAAGGAAACTCAATTTTGTTGTTGTTTTTTAGAAGAAGAAATTCGAAGCCATCAGGATAAGTTTAATTTATATTTTATTGTGGGAGAGACGATGCTTCCTGCGGAATGCCTTCCCTGAACTCCCAACACCTGCTATAAATTAGGTTACGTTTGTTTCTAGCTTCTATAGATATCATTATGAAATTGTGGACTTTAAATATTTACTGATTTGCTTTTTTCTTTACAAACATGTTATTTTTTACATATCTAAGCATTTCAACTTTGAGATTTTAGGAAAAGCTACAATGGATGCGATATTGAAAAGGAAGATTAGGCCCTAGGAAAACGTTCGGTACAGATGGGATGAGTAAAAGAAAAATCTATTGCTTCTAGTAAGAGCATTTTATTTATTTATTTATTTAATATAAATTATTATTATTTTTTTTAATTTTTCTTGTAGAGACAGAGTCTCACTTTATCGCCCTTGGTAGAGTGCTGTGGTATCACGGCTCACAGCAACCTCAAACTCTTGGGCTTAAGCAATTCTCTTGCCTCAGCCTCCCGAGTAGCTGGGACTACAGGCGTCCACCACAACACCCAGCTATTTTTTTGTTGCAGTTTGGCCGGGGCCAGGTTTGAACCCGGAATCCTGGGTATATGGGGCTGGTGCCCTACCCACTAGGCCACAGGCTCTTCCCATTAATATAAATTATTTTTATATCATGTTAATATGAGGGTACAAATGTTTTCATTTCTAAAGTTAAACTTGTAGTTAAGCTCTTCACCCAGGGGCTGTCTGTATACCCATACATTAGTTGCACATTAAGTGAGAACTTGGCAATCACCATTCCTCTTTCCCTTTCTCCTTTCCCCTTTCCCTCCTCCCTCACTAGAATATACTTACATTTTTCTTTCATGTGGGTGTGTATTTATTTATATATTGGTTTCATAATTGTATTGAATACATTGGATTCCTGCTTTTCTATTCTTGTGTTATTTACTAAGAAGAATGTGTTTCAACTCCATCCAAGTAAATATAAAAGATGTAAAGTCTCCATCCTTTTTATGGATGAATAGTCTTCCTGGGAAAATATTTTATGAGGAATATCCCCTTGGCAATTGAAGCAATACAAAAAATAAATAAATGAGACACAATCAAGCTAAAAAGCTTCTGCACAGCTAAGGACACAACAATTAAAGCAAATAGATGACCTTCAGAATGGGAGAAGATATTTGCATGCTATGAATCTGACAAAGGGCTGATAACTACAATTTACAGAGAACTCAAATTAATCAACAAGAGCAAAAAAGTACAACAAGAGCAAGTAACTCTTAATACAAATAACATTTATAAAAGGGCAAAAGACTTGAACAGAAACTTCCCTGGAGAAGACAGACGAATGGCCAACAAACACATGAAAAAATGCTCATCGTCTCTAATCATCAGAGAAATGCAAGTCAAAATAAATATGAGATATCACTTACCCCAGTGAAAATAGCCCATATCACAAAATCCCAAAGCTGTAGATGCTGCCATGGATATGGACAGAAGGAAACACTTTTGCACTGCTAGTGGGATCCCATAGTAATACAACCTGTATGGAAAGAAGCATGGAGAATTCTAAACGAAATAAAAGTAGACCTTCCATTTGATCCCAAATCCCATTACTAGGTATTTACCCAGAAGTTAAAAAAAAAAAAAATTACCCATAAGGACATCTGCATTAGAATGTTTATTGCAATTCAATTCACAATTGCCAAGATGTGGAAGCAACCCAAGTGCCCAAGAACCCATAAATGGATGAACAAACTTTGGTGTATGTATATACCATGGAGTACTAAGGGCATTTTAAATATAAGTGAGGGCAAGAAATACCAAGAAAGTTAGATACCCATGTCCTTGATTATCTTTAACACCATAAATGAGAAGCTAGGCAAATACGAGCGATACTAAATATCACCATAAACTTCCATGTGAAAATTGTGGGTTCAATCTCACAGGACTCTGGGCAAATAAACATCCACCATAATCCATCAACTAACATTTGAATGAAAGATGGCATGAAGGAGCTCATAGGAAGAAATTAGGAATATATATTAGGAATGCCCCTGCCCCCTGCAGCCTAATGATTTGTGCAGAATACAGAACTCAATACAGAATTCAGAAAACAGAATTCAATAACAAAATCTAGTTTGAAAGAGGAAAAAGTATATCATGTTGCCACTAGATGTCTGAGAGAAAAAAGTCATGCAACCACAAACTCCAGTGATTTATAGAGTCTACAGCCTCTAAATCCTTCATGTAACTCCTTGGGTACCAGTCTAAAGAACAGACAAAACAATCAACTTAATAGAATAAAGCAGGTAGTATGCCTAGGAAATCATGTAGACCAGAGCAAGTCCATTTATCATTATGACCCCAAAATATTAATAGGGTTCTCTTTCTGCATACCAAGACAACATCTTGGAAAGGAAGAGAAGGAATATGAAAAAGTGAAAGATATTTTAAGCTGCTGAAAAGAGCAACCAAGCACATGCTAGTCCTACAGGGCTTAGTAGGCTTGCAAATGTGACTATAAAAGAGAAAACTGAATAAAAACAAAGTTAAATTTGCACCTTGTATTGTGAGTAGATTTTGACAGTTTTATAACAGTATTTATCACAGTTTCACTATCACAATATTAAAATGGACTGTGTAATTTTGTTATCCAAAGTGGTTTTAAATTTCCTGAAAGTACAAAATTTTCTCCTTCACAAGTCCCCAAAACAAATATTGTTACTAGCATGTGGGAGTCATTTAATAGAATAAATATCTAATGGGTAAGATTAGTAAATGATATGGAAAAATCAAACCATGATCTCAGGAAGGTTCTAGGTGTTTTTGATTTTTCACACAATAGCAGTTTGGACTATGATATTTCAACTAGCCTGAGCTTCCAATATTTTTGCTAGAAAAATCATGACATAAAGGGTAATGAAGATTCTATGAAGTTAAGTCATATGCCAGAAATATATAATAAAAAGTAAGAGGCCAAGTGTGGTGGCTCACACCTGTAATCCTAGCACTGCTTGGAAGCTGAGGCAGGTGGCTTGCCTGAGCTCACAGGTTCGAGACCAGCCTGAGTAAGAGTGAGACCCCCATCTCTAAAACATAGCTGGATGTTGTGGTGGGCACCTATAGTCCCAGCTACTCCAGAGGCTGAGGCAAGAGAATCACTTGAGCCCAAGAGTCTGAGGTTATTGTGAGCGATGATCGCACAGCACTCTACCAAGAGCAACAAAGTGAGACTGTCTCAAAAGAAAAAAAAGGAAGAATTCTACTACACATTCATAAACATACACACACACCAGAGTTAACTTGTGTGGCCTATGTGTTGGCCCATAAAGTTCTTGAGGTTATCAAGTAGTTTCATACAGAAACACTGTGTATTTCAACTTGAACATTAATCTTGCAAAGAGGCAAAAAAGTCTTACTGGCAAATATCATAATGCCCTCAAAATCTGTGAATGAATGATGTGATTACCTTATACTTACTATGATTTGATACATTTGAGAATTTATTTTTCAAATAAGAGTTTCTTAAATTTATTCACCTATGGACAAAACAATTCTAAAGCCAATGATATCATGTCACTAATCTCACATAAGACTATTGCTATCATTACTTAGTTCAAGCTTTAAGAGTAAGTCCGTCTGATAAGGACATTAACGTGTCAGAGCACATGTGAGTTACAGCTCAGCATTAGTTCCACCTGAACACAAAATAGAGAAAGCTAAAATACACAGTGTTATTACATTAAAAAAAGTGTACATCAATAGTTATAAAAAACTGGTTATATTACAAATAATTTTCTACTTTAGCTTTAAGATTATGTGACATACTTTTATTTGAAAGTAAAATTAGACAAATTCTAAGAGCAACTCAAGTGCTAAAACTTCAGAATTTTGCAGAAGTTAATGTCTTATTATAACTGAACTTTAGGGCAAATGCATTACAGTTATATCTTTATGTGTACATCTAAGTTATAAAACTAGTTTTGCCATAAAATAAAATGAATGTATTAAATCCACCTAAAAAAATTCCTTATGGGAATGCTGCATGAATCTTATGATTGAAAACATAGCCAGCAAAATATATATATATGTTATTTATGCATATTTAAATCCAAAGAGATGGTTTTGGTAGATATCATTACCATTGGATTTAATATTCTTAAATATATATAATATGCTTCCAGGCATTCCTTTTTACTTATAAAAATGAACTTGACAAATTCTGCATGCTTTTTCAGTATACATGTTCTGAGGTAAATTTTAATAATAGAAGAAATAATATTTGAGTCAAGCAAATATACATTGATTAATTCAAGTATGTCAGCTTTCATTCCTCGCATAGAACCAGAGCAGATCTCAACAGTTTATTGTGTTTTAAATTTCTCAAGCTAAGACATTCTTGGGCCAATAACATTAGGATGATTAGTAAAGTAAAATGGTTAGGAAAACTATTCAAAGTATCATTCAAAGTAAGCACAATGTTGTTACTAACAGAAATTTCTATTTCTTTTAGAAAGTATATAGATGGTCCCTGACTTATGATGGTTTGTCTTATGATTTTTTTACTTTATCATTGTGAAAAAAAGTGATACATCTTTAGTAGAAAAGGTATTTTAATATAGAATCCAAAATATTACATAAGATATCCAGCACTTCATTTGGTTTGGTTGTCAAATCTAGTAAACTCCCATTGCCTCTCTACCCACATAAGACCTGCCATTGACATGGGGTGAGAAGATGTTCCTAACATTACCAACATTGTTTCAGTCTGCATTCCACAGGGAAATGTCAACTTCATCACTACCCATTGACTGCTAACCTTTACCAATAATTTTTGTTGATATCAAAGGAAAAAAATGCATGTGGACAAAATATCATTCCATTGCCATATTGTTCAGCTGGATTTTTTCTTTCATATAAAGAACTAGGGATATTAGATTTGAGTAGCTGATTCACAAGTTATGAAAACACAATACCAAAGATGCAATGGTAAGGATGAGAGTCAAATGCCAGGTTGCAGTCATATTGGTGGTCCACCTGATCCAAGTCATATCTGGTAGGGTAGACAAGTTAAATACATCTTACTAACTATAATACACTGTGGGCAGAGGGAAATGTGAGGATATTAAAGAATTTGGCATAATATCTTTAAAGTTAGAGGTGTCATTCAATCCCACATGAAGGTTAGATAATGAAAAAAGTGTATACCCCAACTTGCAACCAGGGCATAAAAGTTCTCCATTTGTTGAGTCAGCAAGGACATTATGAAGGATAGTGGCTCTACTGAAGATGTCAAATGCTCACATGTCTAAATAGGTCAGTGCAGAAAATTAAATATGTGAAAAAATGCACGTATTTAGAAACACATACAGTTTTCTCAATAAGGTTGTAAGAAGAGTTCATTCTAATAATAATTATACTATGCCATAATTTTTTAAAAATGTATCTTTCTTTTCCTAAATTCCAGTTTTTGTAGTATAAATAGTGGTTCACTGTGCCTTAATTTTGCTAAATGAGAAAAAAATAGTATAAGGGCAAGAATCAGTGCCAAGTGAAAGTAGCTTTCTGTGGTGGAAAGAAGAGAGAGATATGAGGACTATAGCCAACCAGAATTTGCATGCTACTTAAATACAACAATTTTGAGATATAGCCAATTATTTTCCATATGGAAACATAGACTTCAGAAGCTGGATCTGATGTTTCAAAGGAAACAGATAGATAATTAGTTTTGTAAAATTTGTTCCTTTTCACTTGGAAACAAAATGGCATTAAGTTAATTCTGTGTGGATGAACATTATATAGATATTATTGACACTTTCATCTAAATCTGGCCCAAAGATTCCAATTTTCAACTTTTGCTGGAGTGTGTAATATCATTGAGATGCTAGAGTATTCAATAATCTTAGATAAATTCTGGAAGAAATCATAAAGGCCAGATTCACATCAATATTCAGGATAAATGTAACTGCCTATTCAAATCCCTCTTAGTATTATTACTTCATTATATTGGCTGCCTCATTCAATCACTGCTCTACATATGCTTAATCCTTCTGTCAAATTGGCTCCAATCAAAATACTAACTTGAGAAATATTTGTTTTAAAGGTTTAGCATTAATAAGGATATGTTAAATTATAGTTTATGCAATTCGGTCCACAACTGGACCACAACTGTCTCCATTCATCAAAGCACACTCATAACGTTTATTACTTTAATTTATTTAATCTGAATAAACTTCTGGAAGAGAAAAAAAAAGAGGAAGATTGAACGGACTTATAGAGAACAGACATCGTCAGAATTATTTTTGTGTCAAAAATCAAGATTTTTCTTTAAATCTGCATTCCTTACCCTGCTTCCCTCGCTAAAACTATTCACAGTTTAATCACCAGTGAGACCAATTGCCCCAAACCTTCAATCTGGCTTATCCCAAAGCTATATCAAATTTTAAGCACAAAAATGATTCTGTGTTTTTCGTGCTTTAGTCTAGTTCTTATTTTCAAAAAATTATTCAGGGAGTAACATTTTTCAAATGTAAAATAGTTTCCATGTATAAAGGAAAAGATAGTAGAATGTCATGTTTCCTTTTCTAAATCAGGAAGGCAAAGTAAGGAAGAGAGTTATCTCAAGTTTGACAAGAATAAAATTGGAGAAAATAAGATTATTTAATATTATTTATTAACATTTCATAATGAAAGTTATGTTAGTCCTTTACATTTTTATAATTTTTATGTGGCATGTCAGCTATTTTTTTGGTTGCAGCCATCATTGTTGTTTGGCGGGCCCGGGCTGGATTCGAACCCGCCAGCTCAGGTGTACGTGGCTGGCGCCTTAGCCGCTTGAGCCACAAGCGCCGGGCCCACATGTCAGCTATTTTTATTTGTATGATCATAATGTTAACTGGTTACTATTTTCAGAGAATATCTTTCAACCAATCATAGGATGACTAAAATGAAGGAAACATTTGTATCCCAGAATTCTGTCCTGCTCTACTGAGAATATTCTCAGTGTGTTCCAGTGGGAAAATGAGTGCTAAATTTTAAATGGTTCCACAAAATTTCCTTTCCAACAGCAGTTTTCTATATGAATCCAATCCATTCTTATTATTTGCCATAATTGATAACACTGCAATACTTAAGCTTGACTTATGACCTACCTACTCATTACTGCACTGACAACATATTTTTTGTTGTTGCAGTGGGGGTTTTTTTCAATTTTTTTAACTACAACAAAAATATACATAACATAAATTATGGTAAATTTTACCATTTTAACCATTTTTAACTGTACAGTTTCATGGTATTAGATTCATACTGTTGTATAATTATATCATATCCTCTAAGAGTTCTATGGAACTCTTTTTATCTTGCAATACTGAGATTCTATATGCATTAAAAAATGACTTTTCGGGCGGCGCCTGTGGCTCAAAGGAGTAGGGCACTGGCCCCATATGCCGGAGGTGGTGGGTTCAAACCCAGCTCTGTCCAAAAAATGAAAAAAAAAAGACTCTTCATTCTCTCCACCCCAAGCCCCTGGCAAACACCATTCAACTTTATGTGTCTATAATTATAATTACACTAAGGACTCTGTATAAATGAAATCAAACAGTATTTATATTTTTGTGAATGGCTTGTTTCATTGAGCATAAGATCCTCAAGTTTCATTTATGTTATTATTCATATGTCAGAATTTCCTCCTTTGTAAGACTAATTGTTAAAGAGGAGTATGTACTTTTGTTATTTTGCTGTTCACTCTGTTTATATGCCCTACAGGCTTCTTGTCTCTCATTTCTTGCATTACAGCTTTCTCTTATGTTATTCTGCAGGAAAATGTTTGAATTTCTTTCTAATTTCCTTTTCTGTATATTTGATATGTACTTTCTTTGTAGTACCATTAGAGTTGCATTTATCATCCTAAATTTATACACTCTAATTTGGATTTATACCAGCTTAACTTCAAAAATATGCAAACATTCTGCTCATTAACATATCAGCCCAAATCCTTTCAGTTATTAATGTCAAAAATTACATTTTATGCATTGTATGTCTAAAAACATAAGTTAATAATTTTTAAAATATGCATTAATCTGCTAAATTATGTAGAAAACAAAAAGTGGAATTATAAACCATTTATCACAAGAGCTCTAGCTTTTAAAATTGCCTCATTATTTACTTTACCAAGATCTTTATTTCTTTACGCAACTTCAGGTTACTATCTATTGTCCTTTCATTTCAAAGTAAAGGATTCCTTTTAGCTTTTCTTGCAAGGAGGGTCTAAAGGTAACAAATTCCTTAAGCTTTTGTTTATTTGTCAATGTCTTAACTTCTCCTTTTCTTTTGAAGGACAGTTTTCCTGGAAATAACCTTCTTATTGCAGAATTTTTCTTTCCACACAGTATTTCAGCTCATTACCTTCTAGCCTCCAAGTTTTCTGATAAGAAATCTGAAAATCCTTCTGAGGAGTCCTTGTATATGATGAATCATTCATTTTCTTCTTGCTGCTTTCAGGACTCTTTCTTTGGTTTTAGCTTCTGGCAGTTTGATTTTAATATGTCTTCATGTTGGTCTTCCTGAATTCATCCTACTTGGAGTTGGTTCAGTTTCTTGTATATTTATGCTCAGATCTTTGAAATTTGAAAACTCTTGCCCATTTTTGTTCCAGACATTCTCTCCATCTCTTTTTCTCTCTATTCTTCCACAATGTGTATGTTAGTCCGATTGAATGTGTTCCTCGGGTCTCTGACTTCTCTCTTCAATTTTTTTTCAAATAGTTTCCTTTGTCCTGTGTTCAAGTTTACTAATTCCTTCTTCTGCCTACTCAATTCTGTTTTTGAATCTCTCTAATGAATTTTTCATTTCAAGTTAAGCAGTTTTAGCTAAGTATTTTTGTTTAGATTTTCTCTTTATGGGTATTTCCATTTAGTTCACACATTGTTTTGATGATTTTCTCTATGTCTTCTGGTAGTTCTTAATCATCTTTTAGATAGATCTGTTAAAGTCATTGCCTAATAGACCTTCCATCAGATGTTTCTTATGGACAGTTTTCCGTGGTTTATTTATTTTTGAAGAGACTGTAATTTCCTGTTTCTTTGCAAACACTGTAATTTTTTGTTGGGAACTGAACATTTAAATTAAATAATGTGGTAAATCTGGTGAACATATTTTTTTTTTCATCTTTTTCTTATTGTTCTAGACCAGGGGTCCTCAAACTACAGCCCGCGGGCCACATGTGTTGGTGTGAATTGTATTTGTACCCGTTCTGTTTTTTACTTCAAAATAAGATATGTGCAATGTGCATAGGAATTTGTTCATAGTTTTTTTTTAAAACTATACTCCGGCCCTCCAACGGTCTGAGGGACAGTAAATTGGCCCCCTGTTTAAAAAGTTTGAGGACGCCTGTTCTAGACTGTCTCTATACTGAGGATCAGCACAAGGTATAAACTCAAGATCTTCTAAGCTCTTTTCTGAGCTTACATCTTTCCCTGAACATGTGTGATCACTGTCCTATATTTTCTTGAATAAACAATAGCTATCAAATGTTCTAATCTTTAACCTCCAAGTCCCAAAAGAAGAAAAAAGGAAAAAATAAAGAGTGAAAAGAGTGATTGTCATTTAAATTCCTTGGAAATCATTTCAGTAGGAAAGGAAGGTTGCCATTTACAATATTGCTAGAAAGTTCAACAACAATAGCTGCCCACCTGTTGCCTGCACCTCTGATCAGAACCAGCAATCAGCAATCAGAGCACAGATATTTGAAATTTGGAAAACAGGGTCCTAATAATCCAACTTGGCTGGCACAAGTTATAATCAAGTGGCTCCATGAATATGTACACTGCTGCCTTCCATGAGACTGGTGGTGGGATGAGCAGCTGCTACTGAGCTAAGGAGACGTTTTCTAGATAAATCCTTCTACCTTCCAATCATTTGCTTTAACTGACAATACTGTAATACTTAGATTAGGTATTTATTGATGATCTGCCTATTAACTACTGCAAAAAGGTAAAATGCTGTCTCTTTTATAGCAAAACAAAAAAGTTTCTTTAAATAAAGAAAATTTCAAATGCACAAAACTACATATTATAATGGCATAATGAAGATTACAACATTTTACGTATATTTGAGGATATTAAGGTGTGTTGCATCCGTTTGTCCCCCAGTATGCATTCTTCTTGGTCTAGAGTGGCACTGTATCAAAATGATACAGGATTCCACCACTCAGGGCTGGACAGGGAGCCCCCACATTCTCCAGGCCCAGGTGAGCTCAGAAGTCAGACCCCTATTTCCAGGCACAAGCAGATTGCCTTTTTCAGGACACATTCTCTGGGTTCTGATAAGATCATGAACAAAGCAGCCTGTGATGGGTTTTTTGGGTGGTTCCACCTTGAGTAGGAGCACACACCTTAATCCCTTCTCAAGGACAAAGACTGTAAAGGACCAACTGCCAGCAGTTTGTAATCCTCTAGACTTAATACCCCTAGATAAAAGAGCCCACATGGAGACTCTCAACTGAGTTCTTCAGTTCTTTTCCCCTTCCATAAGCTCTGGTCCTTTTTACTTTTTCTATATTCCTTTCTAACTTCTAATAAAAGTCCTATCTTACCACTGATCTGTGATCTGTGGGCTTGTTCTTCGAATCTCCGAGACCAAGGACCTACTGAAGAGCGAAATTCCGGGATCAAAAAAAGTATCTTTCATAATTAAAGGGGTATTTAGTAATGCATAGAAAATTAATGAAGGATTAAACAACAGCTTGACTGATTCAAAAATGTCATTTTCAAGCTGCATTTATGAAAATAAATTTTTTCACTTTCCAAGTGAGTACTCACATCCACAATTATGACCTACAAACTGGCATAACCTATGCCTCCATAACCATATCTTCTGATCTTAATGCATTTCCTTATCACAAGCAGAAACTATTTTCTTTCCTTACATGCCTGCATATGTCTATCTCTTTTATTAAAATGTAATCGCCAGAAATGCAGAGACTGTATTTGCACTTTATTCCCATCACTCAATTCACTGCTTCTCATTTTAGACACCAAACTAGTATATAATCTGTTTGCCTACTTCTTCTGACTTTCTTCTCTCAATGAGAAGGCAAAAAACCAACCAAACAAACAAAAATAAACCTCATTGTATTTGCTACTTTTTATGGAGGAAGTTTCAAATATCCTGTCCAATCCTTGTTATATAACCCCTTCCAGTGAAGCTGAATCATCAATGTGGTCAGAGGTGCACTCTACTATAGGCCATTTGTCAAGGAACATTCTTCATTTCTGTTACCTTAGTAAAAGAGTGAGCATCTACATTTTGCTAAGCTCTAGGATTCTGTGAGAGTCCTGGGAGGAACTTTTATAACCAAGAATATTCCTTACCAACTGTAAAAAAAAGGCTGACCATTTATGGCAGACTGACAAGGTACAGTCTTTTGTTTGGGGCTTTTTTTGTTTCATTTTTCCTCTGAAATTCTAGCAAAGATTAGCTTCCTATCTTCCAGGCACTCAAAATCTGTGACAAAGTCTCTCCTCAACAAAGAGCAGCAGTAGTTGATACTTAAATGGAGTGGGTTGACTAGATTCCACCATAATAGGCCTAGTTTATTTTTTTCAGTAACTGGTTGAAAACAATAAGAAAAATGGGCTAGAGACTATGGATATTACTCATCTGTGTGTTCATAGACCATCTGAAACTATTTCAAAAGCTATGAAAAAGTTAGTTGAACTAGAAATACAAGCAACCCAAGTGAGAAATTGTTTAGCTCTTAAATCTTTTAGAGATGTTCTCTCAAATAAAAGTCACATAAAGCGTTCATAGTCAGATATTACTTCAAGTTTGAATTCTTTTAAGACTGATAAAAAATGCCCACCTCTTCACAAAATTATAACTGTCAAGCCCATGCATCATTTAACTGGCAGGGAATGCAATATGGGTGACAGAATCACGCAGGGGATTTGCTAATCGCTAGGATAGTAAGCTTCACAGCTGAATTTAGTCCAGGTTTGTAGTGACTAAATATTATTAACATTAAAGTTCCCATGCTGTATGAGTTATTGGTGTTTGATTTTTCCCAGAGGGAGACACATGAAGGCACTACAAAACTGGAGACCTCTATAGCCCTCCTTAAGCAAAGCTCAAGCATTCAGTGATAATATTCTTTTCTACCCAAGTTGATTTGGTATGGTCCAGTTTCCAACAACAATAACTATTTGTCTAAAATAAGGACATAATACTGGTTACCCATGCACATAAAGAACTGCTTTCCACACAGCACTACCAACAGAAGAGTTTATACGGGAGTGGGGACTCCCCCATGCTTTGGTAGAGAAAAGCTCTCTTAGTGTTATCACTACTATATTAAGAAGCTGAGGTCTGAAATTCTTAGGATGTTTTCCAAGATTTGATTGTTGCACACCTTGTCTCTTGACTTTTAGAAACTTCCAACTCAATCAAAAGTTAAAAAAGGAGGTGGTGCCTGTGGCTCAAAGGAGTAGGGCGCCAGCCCCATATGCTGGAGGTGATGGGTTCAAACCCAGCCCCGGCCGAAAACAGCAAAAAAACAAAAACAACAAAAAAAAAAAGTTAAAAAAGGAAAATGAAAAAAGAAAACGAAGCATAATCCGCCCGCCCCCCCCCCTTTTTTTGGTAGCACAATATCTCTAAATGTTAGACTAGTGAAGAGAGGCCAAGAAGCTATTTTATAAATAGTAATTTATAAATTAAGTGAATTTTTAAAGTTTCTGTAAGAGTGAAACTCATTTCAATAATATTTAAATGGAGAAAATATAGAAAAATATTGCTGAAATAATTTTACAAAACTTAAGGAAATTAAGCAAGATTTATATCTGTACTTAATGTTTGGATAGTGGAATTTTCTATGTCATGGAGTGGATTATTTTTTTCTTAACATGTCACATGCAAAGTAGAATTGAGAATTAAGAATTTACCCATAAACATGCCAAAGAAGAGCCAGATACAAAAGTAGAAACCATTGATATTTTGAATTCCACTTAAACATATCATTAGGCGCAGTGGCTCACACCTGTAGTCCTAGCTCTCTGGGGAGGATAGCAGGTGGATTTTTTGACTCAGGAATTCAAGATGAGCCTGAGCAAGAATGAGACCCGCCTTTAAAAAAATAGCTGGCATGTCGCAGACACCTGTAGTCCCAGCTACTAAGGAGGCTGAGGCAAGAGAATCGCTTGAGCCCAGGAGTTTGAGGTTGCTGTAAGCTATGATTCTGTGGCACTCTACTCAGGGCGACAAAGTGAGAAATAGTCTCAAAAAATAAATAAATAAAACAAAAAAACTACCCCCAATTCAATATCTAATAAATCCCATATTTTCTTTAAAAAACAAAAAAAAACTACCCACAGATAAATGATGTGATCAGTTGCCTGAACATTATCAAAAATCCAAAACATATCAAGTTAACTCTTTTTTTATTTATGATAGATTCGATATTAGCCTTAGGGACTGATTCCACTGAAAGATGCTT
>CAUYRH010070388.1:0-14312 GCA_963574655.1 Perodicticus potto
GGCGCCTGTAGTCCCAGCTACTTGGGAGGCCGAGGCAAGAGACTCGCTTGAGCCCAGGAATTGGAGGTTGCTGTGAGCTGTGATGCCACGGCACTCTACCCGGGGTGACAGCTTGAGGCTCTGTCTCAAAAAAAAAAAAAAAATCTAGGGCTGGTGCGTGTGGCTCAAGGACTAGGGCATTGGCCCCATATATTGGAGGTGGCGGGTTCAAGCCCAGCCCTGGCCAAAAACTGCAAAAAAAAAAAAAAATCTACATATATGAGGTCAGACAATTCAGTTTGCAAACTCATCTTAGAAAAAGTGTTCCAGGCTGGGCACCTGTGCTCAGTGGTTAGGGTATCGGCGGCCACATGCACCGGGGCTAGTGGGTTCGAACCCAGCCCAGGCCTGCTAAACAAACAAACAAACAAAAGAAAAACAGAAACAGCCGGGCGTTGCGGCAGGTGTCTGTCGTCCCAGCTACTAGGGAAGCTGAGACAAGAGAATCCCTTGAGCCCAAGAGTTGGAGGTTGCTGTGAGCTGTGACACCCCATCACTCTACAGAGGGTGACATAGTAAGACTCTGTCTCAATAAAAAAAGAAAGAAAAAGTGCTCCATACCTTATTGCTGAATATCAGAATGGTCACCTTCGAAGTACTCCTCTGGGAAGCTGTGCACCAGTGCTGGTGCCTCATGCACCCTTCAAAGCAGTTTTGGAACTTTTTCTGAAATGGCCATCAGAGCTGTTGTTGTACGAGACCTGACAATTAAGTTCACAAACTAATCCTAGGAAAGTGTTCCATGCCTCTTGCTGAATATCACTGCAGTCACCAGATGGACAAAGGCAATACTGCAAAGGTGACGGTAGTGAAACTCATATTTATAATATTTCCATCATTCTTCAGACATCTCCCCACCTTTTTTTAATCTTTCTGTACATTGACACATTGGAACACTCTGGGCCGCAATCTAAATTTGGTGGTTTTCTCCTGATGAGATTCATAGTGAACATTTTGGCAAGAATGCCACACAGGTGACCTGATTCAGTAGGCCCCTCCCTGGGTCTGTTGAGATTGATGACTTGCTTAAGCTGTTAGAGGTGCAAGTCGAGCATAGTGGCAGGTGCTGGTAGTCCCAACTACTTTGGAGGCAGAGGCAAGAGAATCGCTTAAGCCCAAGAGCTTGAGATTGCTGTGAGCTATGACACCACAGCACTTTACCCAGGGCAATAAAGTAAGACTCTGTCTCAAAAAAAAGATGTTAGAAGTGCTAAGTGATTCTGTAATAAGCAGCTGAGAGATGAGGAGGGGAGAAAGAATAAAATAGGCTAAATTTAGGATAACTGGGAATTGAAACTTGGAGAAATTAATCAGTGAACAGCTCTGCTATGTTAACACATTGTTGACCTACGGTTTTATGAAGAAACTATTCATGTTACTGGGTAACTTTGTGACTGGTCAGTAGTGTGCTAAGATGGTATCTGCTGCATGCCTCTCATTTTGGGAAGAACCAGACACACAGAATGTCCTCTTGTCCTTCAGTTTCCCACAGTGACATCAGCACCCATGGGTGATCCTTGTTTCATCAAATAATCACACTGGTGGTTGCAAATGGGTATTGTTCTACTTCTCCCAGTCCTGGTAGACATCACATGTTAAAGAAGAACTTTTGGTTATAAATGTCTTTTTTTTGAGACAGAGCCTCAAGCTGTCACCCTGGATAGAGTGCTGTGGCATCACAGCTCACAGCAACCGCCAATTCCTGGGCTCAAGTGATTCTCCTGCCTCTGCCTCCCAAGTAGCTGGGACTACAGGCGCCCGCCACAACACCCGGCCATTTTTTGGTTGCAGCCGTCATTGTTGTTTGGCGGGCCCAGGGCTGGATTCGAACCCGCCAGCTCAGGTGTACGTGGCTGGCGCCTTAGCCCGTTGAGCCACAGGTGCCGAGCCTAAAGAAGAACTTTTGTTCCCTTTATTTTGCTGTCACTACAGACTTGTGGATTTTTGCTTTATTCAGTATGTTATCAGTTGCTATCATTTTTCCTTTTGGTATACAAATTCTCCCATTTAGCCATTGGGAGTCCCTTCAGGCTGGCTTCTGGTATGTTCTTGTTAGTTTTTGAGGACTAGCTTTGTAGCACAGTGTAGTATTCTGTTTTGCCTGGAGCTTTCCTTACCTAGTCCTGGCATCTACCATTTTTCCAAGGGCCCTTGTTCCTTTTAGTGAGGAAATGTACCTAGAAACCAAAATATAGATACTAGGTATCATTGTTTCTAGGCCCTGTCAGTGGACAGAGTGAGAGGAGATATACTTTTTTTTTTTTTTTTTTTTTTTTTTGAGACAGAACCTCAAGCTGTTACCCTGGGTAGAGTGCTGTGTCATCACAGCTCACAGCAACCTCCAATTCCTGGGCTCAAGCGAGTCTCCTGCCTCCACCTCCCAAGTAGCTGGGACTACAGGCGCCCGCCACAATGCCCGGCCATTTTTTGGTTGCAGCCACCATTGTTGTTTGGTGGGTCCAGGCTGGATTCGAACCCGCCAGCTCAGGTGTACGTGGCTGGCGTCTTAGCCTGTTGAGCCACAGGCGCCGAGCCTCAGCGAGTGTTTTAATGGTTGAAACCACATTTAGCAGGCACAGGATACATCAGTTTGAAGACAAAGCTCATATTCTCCCCCAATCTCTTTCTATTTATCTTTATCCCAAGATCTCCTTTACAAGGAATTTAATAACTGTCTATTCTAAGAGTTGATGTCTGAAACACATTCCTATTAGCTGATCAAAGGAAAAATATGAGAAATCTATACACACTGTGCTTCAGGCAGGCATTACCAATGAATCTCTTCCCATGATCAAGGGAAAACTACCCCCCAACCCCAAATCCCAAGATATTAAAGGTGTTTTTATAGAAAGTTTGTTTTTCATTAAAATGTCTTTTGAAAGCTCTCAAACATTAGAGAAGTTTTGGGTATTATCCAATAAAGCCTCCTCAGACGGAATGACATTTATAAATAAAATTACTATTGTAGACCCTATTAAGAATGATGGTGCTAGACTAAAAATGCACCTTCCGAAAGGAAATAGATTTTCTCCAACACAACAACCCTCTTGCTCCTCTTAATTTAGAACTTTATCTATTAATAATTTGCTTGCACTGAATATACACTAAAGGCCAAGAGAAGAAGTCTACTCTTTTAACATTAATGTGTCACTGAGATCGTGGATATCTATCATTCTGTTAGTCTCACTGGAATATAATAGCACAGGAACAAGAGGCTCCGTTTTACAGCAATACTATGTACTGAAAACTTTCTATTTTTTCCCAGCTTATACAAATAAACAAAAGTAACAAAAATCAATTACTTCACAAGTACCTTGGAAAGCTAAGAAGTGTTGGAACATGACAAGTTAGATGAAAAACCTTTGGACATTTTTCACAGCACAAGAGATCCCCTCCATTTTGGCAGACAGCACACCAATCTTCATTTGGATCATCATCTTTGCTGTTGCCGTCTCCTCCAACCCTTGCTGATCTGTGGATGAGGCTTCGAATTGAGGACTTTCCATTAACAAGGCTGCTGAGCCCTGACTGTTTGCAGCTTTCATTCATATCTGTAGGTTCAGTTTTCACGTGGTTTTCCAGGCTTGCTAATGCATCCAACTCACTCTCTAGATGTAGGTTAGTTGACAGGGGCGGTGTCAAACTACTCTCAGGACTGCTCAACTAAAATAAAACAATGACAAATTCTTAAAGAATCATTTATTTATTTATTTATTTATTTATTTATTTATTTATTTGGGACAGTCTCACTCTGTCACCCTGAATAGAGTGCTGTTGTGTTATAGCTCACAGCAACCTCAAACTCTTGGGCTCAAGAGATTCTCCTGCCTCACCCGCCCGCCCGAGCAGCTGGGACTGCAGGTGTCCACCACAATGCCTGGCTACGTTTAGAGGCGGAGTCTTGCTCTGACTCAGGCTGATCGGGAACTCCTGAGTTCAGGCAATCCACTCCCCCGGCCTCCCAGAGTGCTAGGATCACAGATGTGAGCCTGGCGTTGAACAATCATTTAATCTTTACTGTATGCAGCATATTTAAGTTATACCAATAGCATATAAATATACTGACAAATTATTTTATAAATCACATTAGTGACATAAAGAAATGACAATAACCCCGAAATTATTTAGGCATGCTGATGTATGATTTTTAGGGTTCTGTCTCACTAATATTGGTTCACTGAGATTAAGAGGAAATTAATTAAAATCATTAAACACACTGAGTGGGAGTGAGCATAGGGTTATACTTTTCTTACAGATAATTATGGCATACTATTTTTCACACCAGAACATTCTGGATAGCATTTGAAAAGCTCACCTAACATTTTACTATTATAGGAAGAATATAACAATGTAACAAATCTTTCACCACTTTTTGGATCCGTTTTTAATGGGGATATTTTCCAAACCAAGTTCTGCTACAAAACCAAAGCTAGGGCGGCACCTGTGGCTCAAGGAATAGGGCGCCGGCCCCATACACTGGGGTTGACGGGTTCAAGCCTGGCCCTGGACAAAACTACAAACAAACAAACACACAAACAAAACCACAGCAAAGCTAAATCTCTTCTCTAATAAAACAATATACACTGGCTTGGCGCCTGTGGCTCAACGGGTTAAGGCGCCAGCCACGTACACCTGAGACGGCAGGTTCGAATCCAGCCCGGGCCCACCAAACAACAATGACGGCTGCAACCAAAAAATGGCTGGGCATTGTGGTGGGTGCCTGTAGTCCCAGCTACTTGGGAGGCGGAGGCAAGAGACTAGCTTGAGCCCAGGAATTGGAGGTTGCTGTGAGCTGTGATGCCACAGCACTCTATCCAGGGTGACAGCTTGAGGCTCTGTCTCAAAAAAAAAAAACTATATACACTGTGTTGAATATACTAATACCATGAGATGGAATTCCTATGTGCCAATCATGTAGAAAGTGAGACAGAAGCATAGACAGGAAGAAAAAAAAACATGAAAATTTCTAAGAAAGGAGAGGTTTGGGCCTTCCTTCCTTTGAGGAACTCTAAAATATATAATTCATAAACCAAAAGACAATCAATCCTCTCATCCTAAAGACGCTTTCACCAATAAACTTATTTTACATTAGCAATCTTAATGCTGAGTACATAGCTCCAGGACAATGCCTAGGATTTTCTGTGGCCTGAGATGTGACTACTGAGATGATTAATAATTTCAGAACAAGACAGAACCCAATTTGGTATCACGGCAAAAATATTAACTAAATATAAATTCAAAGATAATTTCAAATAAGCATTTAAAACACATCTTTTCTGACACAGAAGTTGCATTAGATAAAGAGATATCTGACTCTTGTCAGACATGAAAATTTAAAAATAAATACCCTCAGAAATATTCATCACTCTTAATATACTCAAAGATGAAAGAATCAGCAAAGCAACTTCTTTAAATCCCTATCAGACCCCGTTAGGAGCTTACCATGCAAGCACTTCTCCTACCATCTTCTGTCTTTTCTTGTTTCACAGCTCCTGAAAAGCTACATACTTCATCTTCAGTCCCAGGTTCCTGCTTGACCTTCACTTGATCGGACTTGAAACTAAGACTTGACTTCTCAGCAGTTCTTCCTGATGACCCACAGCTGATAAAAACAACACCTAACGGTCACATATGTTTGACAGTATGATGTAAATAAAAACAAGTACATAAAAAATAACATTCACTAAAGCAAAGGTAAGGATAGAAGATAAGGATACCTCATAATGCAGTTAGGAAGAAAGTGGTATAGGCCTGGTTTCAACCTCTTTAAAAATGTAGATAAAACTTTCAGAAGACCCTAAAAACACATTTCATGGTAAATCATTTAAGGAGTCTAATAAACAATTATTATATTCACAGGCCAGTAGTATAGAATGTCAACAATTGCTGCTTTTACTAAAAAATAATTTCAGCTCTTCTCTACCTTCCCAGACATATAATACCGTATCAATAAAAGTAGTTCATGAAGCCTCTCCAAAGATAGAATATTTTGGCTTTTGGGAAATGGGGATTAGGACAAGAGGATAACAAGTGGCAAACAACTTGGAACATCCTTATTTGAGTCAAGGGAATGGGAAAAAAAGCAAAATCTATTAAGAGATGTGAAAAGGCTCAGCACCCGTCGCTTAGTGGTTAGGGCGCAAGCCACATACACCGAGCCAGGCGGGTTTGAACCTGGCCGGGCCTGCTAAACAACGACAACTGCAATAAAAAAAAATAGCCAGGTGTTGTGGCGGGTACCTGTAGTCTCAGCTACTTGGGTGGCTGAGGCAAGAGAATCGCTTAAACCCAAGAGTTTGAGGTTGCTGTGAGCTGTGACACCACAGCACTCTACTGGGGGTAACATAGTGAAACTCTGTCTTAAAAAAAAAATTAAAAAATGAGATGTGAATAACTGTTAAGAATGTATTGCTATTGAGAATGAACACCTCTTTCACTGAGTTAGTACTTTTCTTCTACTAGCACTGATTATTTAAAGTATAATTTAAAAGCCAAGTAAGCATTTAATAGGAACAATTTTCATAATGCATACACGTATACATACATACAAGTAAAAAACATTCATATATCTTAAATAAAATCTTTCTTGCAATATACTAAATTATTCCAACTCGAAGAGTAAAAAGGCCAATACTGTAATCTAAAAACATCCATATATATTCACACACAGGCATACATGCACTCCTATTTCTTAGCTTTGTCTACCAAAAAAGCCTCAGATTCAGTAGCACTAAGTGTCCATGGTATATTATTTCCAAACACTATTTTTCTATTAACATGACCAGGATTTCTCGTAAAAACAGCTGAATCCAGGTCTGAAGCAAAAAATGTACAAGATAAACCTGGAACATTGTTCCCTAGGAAAAAAGGAAGCATTTAAAGACTACGTGTTATAGCAAAAGGATTAAGAAACAAACTTGAAAAAGCTCTTGACAGGCCCAAGATGGAATAACTTTATATGCATAATATTAGTAGCCAATCAATTAAAAACAGTAACCATAATGAACTAAAACATAATAAAAATGGAGGGAGCGGGTGTTTGTTTTTTAAAGAGACCAAATCTTGCTCTGTCACCCAGGCTGGATGCAGTGGCACTATCATAACTCACTGTAACCTCAGACTCCTGGGTTCTAGCAATCCTCCCAAGTAGCCAGGACTACAGGTACGAGCCACCATACCACCATACCTGACTTATTTTATAAATTTTCTATAAAGACAGGGTCTCACTATATTGCCCAGGCTGACCTCAAATTCCTGGCCTACAGTGATCCTCCTGCCTTAGCTTTCCAAAGTCCTAGGATTACAGGCATGAGCCATAGTGCCTAACCTAAAATATGTTTACATATTTGAGTTCATCAAGGTAATAATAATAAAACTCATTGATCACTGTTGGAGAGTGTTGGGATTCAACTCATTACCATGAAAGCAGGTAAAGAATCAATTTATCCTACAACCTAAGAGCTAATGACAGAAAGTACTATCTTTATATAATTTATTCCAAACTAATAAAGAAAAAAAATGATACAATTCAAATATAATTTCTCAACCAGTAAAAAAATTATGAGAGCTAGGCAATGGTCACTAATGGTTACTAGCAGGCCAGGTGCGGTGGTTCACGCCTATAATCCTACCTAGTCTGAGGCAGACAGATCATCTAGCTCACCAGTTTGAGACCAGCCTGAGCAAGAGAAAGACTCTACCTCTAAAAATAGCTGGGCATGGGAGCAGGCGCCTATAGTCCCAGCTACTTGGGAGGCTGAGGCAAGAGGATCACTTAAGCCCAGAAGTTTGAGGTTGCTGTGAGCTACAACACCACAGCACCCTACCAAGGGCAACAAATGAGACTCTGTCTCAAAAAAACAAAGAAACTAATGGTTGCTATCACGAAAAACCCCAACCAGACAAAATGTGTCCCTGATAGAAGCATAATATTATCACTATCAAGTTTTTCTGTCTGTTTTTTTTTTTTTTGAGACAGAGTTTTACTCTGTTGCCCAGATTAGAATGCAGAGATATCAGCATAGCTCACAGCAACCTCAAACTCTTAATTTCAAGCAATCCTCCTGCCTCAGCCTCTAGAGTAGCTGCAACTACAGGCGCCTACCACAGTGCCTGTCTAGTTTTTATATTTTTTTAGTAGAGATAGGGTCTTACTCTTGCTCAGGCTGGTCTGGAACTTTTTTTTTTTCTTTTTTGCACTTTGTGGCTGAGGCTGGGTTTGAACCCACTACCTCCAGTATATGGGGTCGGTGCCCTACTCCTTTGAACCACAGGTGCTGCTCCACTGAATTCTTGAGCTCAAGAGATCCTTGTGCCTTGGCCTCCCAGAGTACGAGGATTACAGCTGTGAGCCATTGTGCATGGCCACCATTAAGCATTTTTGCCCTCTCTCCCCTTCAATCAAATTTAAATCTGATCAAACCTCTTGATCCAAATACTAATGTAGACAAACAAAACATGAGGCAGGATATTTTTTTTTAAAAAAGAGAGAGAGGCTGGGCACTGTGGCTCACGCCTGTAATCCCAGCACTTGGGATTGCCTGAGCTCACAGGTTTGAGACCAGCCTGACCCAGAGCAAAACCTCATCTCTTAAAAAAAACAGCCAGGTGTTGTGGTGGGTGCCTACAGTCCCAGCTACTTGGGAGGCTGAGGCAAGAGAATCGCTTACGTCTAGGAGTTTGAAAAAAAGTGTGTGTGTGTGGGGGGGGGGGTCTGGTCTTTATTGCCCAGATGAGTGTGTGTGAGAGGGAGAGAGAGAGAGAGAGTCTCTTGAGCAATTCTCCCACCTTAGCCTTCCAAAGTACTGACACTACAGAAATGAGCCATCTCATCCAACAAAGAGTATTTAAGTAACAAGATAGAGATATAGGGAAAACGCCAAGGAAGAAAAAACTACATTTTTACACAACTGATAATAATGTAAATCTATAAATTAATGACAATGTATACAGCTTATGTTAATTTCTTTATTTAAAGAAATCGTTTGTTTGAATAAAGGAATTGGGAACTCTGAGCATTAACTGGATCTCTACTGATATTAAAAAGAATGAGCTGGCTCGGCACCTGTGGCTCAACAGGCTAAGGCGCCAGCCACATACACCTGAGCTAGTGGGTTCGAATCCAGCCCGGGCCCACCAAACAATGACGGCTGCAACCAAAAAATGGCCGGGCGTTGTGGCGGGCGCCTGTAGTCCCAGCTACTTGGGAGACAGAGACAGGAGGCTCGCTTGAGCCCAGGAATTGGAGGTTGCTGTGAGCTGTGATGCCACAGCACTCTATCCAGGGTGACAGCCTGAGGCTCTGTCTCAAAAAAAATAAAATAAAATAAAAAGAATGAGCTGTTAATTTATGTGTGATATTGGTTCTGTGGTTATGTTCATATATTTGTCAAATTGTTATTAAATGACAGGTACTGAGATACTCACAAGGGAAATGATGTCTTGAGATTTGTTTCAAAATAATCCAGACCAGGAGCAAATGAGTAGACGTATAGGAGAAAGAAGACTAGCTTTAAGGTGATCATTGCTGAAGCTAGGTGGTTAGTATATGGGGGTTTATTGTAATATTCTACTTTTATTATATATACTTAAAACTTTTCTTAATAAAAAGGGAAAAGGACAGTGCCTATGGCTCAGTGGGTAGGGCGCCAGTCCCATATACGGAGGGTGGCAGGTTCGAACCCGGCCCCAGCCAAACTGCAACAAAAAAACAGCCAGCCGTTATGGCAGGCGCCTGTAGTCCCAGCTACTCGGGAGGCTGAGAATCGCCTAAGCCCAGGAGTTAGAGGTTGCTGTGAGCTGTGACGCCACAGCATTCTACCAAGGGCAACAAAGAGAGACTCTGTCTCAAAAAAATAAAATAAAAAGGAAAAAAACAGTAACAATACTTACCTGCCTCGACTGCCAGTACTGGAGGTACTAGGGGGTCTCACAGGTGTGTGAGAATTGGATAAACCTATAAAATAATAAGTCAAAATGAATATAAATGCACATAAAGATATCTGGAATTCTACTCACCAATTATAGAACTCAAGATTATTATAATTCAACTTTAAAATTCTTAGAAATCAAGCCAAGTCATAAAGCCAGGGATGGTATGACACTGACCAGTTTCTCCCACCTGAGCCCAGACACCATTTGAGAATCCTCCTCAGAGCACCAGTACCCAATTATCAATATCTACCAGATTAAGAAAAAGCTATCTGCTATCTCTCCTCAAGTCATCTGATAAAATATTCTACTTGAATTCCCATTAATTATTCTTGTTAGAAGTTCTGAAATCATTCTTATTAAGCCTCAAAAAACTTCAAGCAAAATCCACATTTAAATCTAAACTGCCCCTTCCTCTAGAAATAAGCAGGTGGTTTGTTTCAGTGTGAAAAAAATAACATTTAATTGAGCGGCGCCTATGGCTCATTGCCGACCCCATATACCGAGGGTGGCAGGTTCAAACCCGGCCCCGGCCAAACTGCAAAACCAAAAAATAGCTGGGCGTTGTGGCAGGCGCCTGTAGTCTCAGCTACTTGGGAGGCTGAGGCAAGAGAATTGCTTAAGCCCAGGAGTTGGAGGTTGCTGTGAGCTGTGACACCACAGCACTCTACTGAGGGCGACAAAGTGAGACTCTGTCTCTACTAACAAAAAAAACAAACAAAAAAAAAGATATTTAATTTACATCAGAAAAATATATTCCATAACTACTACTGGACTATTAACCTGTTTGGAGTTGCTTCTATCATGCATTCATGATAGTCTCAGTTGATTTACCTGGTAATAGGGTTAATACAACTGGAATTATGGAAGAGAACTAAACATCATAGATATTTTAAAAGATTCCTGTAAATTTAAGTTTTAATTTTAAAATTATAATTTGAAAGGTAACTGGTTTATCCTCAACTCTTATTCTTATAATTTTTCATTATTTTTACGAAGTCTTTTAAAATTGAGTTGAAACCTAAGAACTCTTCAAATGACCTTCTGTATTATAAAATATAAGATATAAAAAGTAAATATATCTACAAAACACAGCAAAGAATGTGAATGCAGTAATGGTTGAATAGTTTTAGAGATCTGAAGAGCACAGATTACAGATATGTATTAAAATTACTTCAGGTAGCTAAAGAGTGCTAGTAGTATTTGAACAAACATAATTACAAAGATAAAAACAAATATCTGTTACTATGATGGTTAATTTTATGTGTCAACTTGGCTAGGATATGATACCCCACTGTTTGGCCAAATACGAGCCTAAATGCTGCTGGGAAGGTATTATTTAGATGTAATTAACAGTTAAGTCAATAGATTTTGAAAAAAGTGAGTGGACTGTCCTCTATATTGTTGATGAGCTTCATACATCAGCTGAAGTACCTAAAAGAAAAGACAGAGGTGCTATCTTCCCCCACTAACAGAACTCTCTCATTATGTTAATGAAACCTGCTGACCTATCCTGCAGATCTCAGACTTACCAGTACCCACAATCACACAAGCCAATTCCTGAACATAAACCTTTCTATCTCCTTCTCTATACCTATTATTGATTCTATTTTTTCTAGAGAACACTAACAGAGAACTGAGGGAGACTTTTTTAAAAGTGTTAAAGATGTATCTGGGAATATCTGTTAGCTTTACCTGATGATCCTGGAGATAGGGCAGAGGGTCCTGGGGAAGGATTCATGGTACTTGTAGGCTGTGGGGGTAGGTGACTGCCTGAGATATATCTACTTAGTAGATTATCTAAACTACTTGAGCCAGCGTCTTCCAACTGAAAAGAAGAAAAAAGATACATTTGCATTGATTAAAGCAGAAAAAACTTATTAATTTCATTAGTGCCACCACTTATACACAGCTAAATTAACAGATCATCCAAAATCAAACTTGGCTTAATTGTTGCTTCTTTCAATTCCCCTGAGAACCTATACCATATAAAATTTATGTGAATAAAACCATAATATTATTCAACAAATAACCAGATGCTCAGGGTAAAACCTAATGATCTATTAAACTCTGTATGTTCTATTATGAAAATACCTGATGTTGTTACCTTCTCTTAAAATTGACACAGGACCCTAAGTATCATTATTCTTCTCCCTAGCCTAATCCTTCTTCTTTTTCAACGACTACAGTCCTGCCGCACTCATCCACCTACCCAGATCACATCAGTACCCAACTTAAAGCTCTGAAAAGCCCAAGAAAGCCCTTCTCCCGAAACAAGAAGGCCTCTTACTGCACACAATGCAAAAGGAACAGTCAATAGATCTGAGTCCTTTTAGTACTTACAGGAAGCAGGATAAAGCCAGAAGACCCAGCACTGTGATTTAGGGATGATTTACAACTTAAACATCAGTTTCTTATCTTTAAAATATGCCACTTAAACTGCACATTTAGGTGAAATTTTCTCAAAGCACTGCAATGATGCTTTGAGAAAATATTTATGGGCTCGGCGCCTGTAGCACATTGGTTATGGCGCCAGCCACATACACCAAGGTTGGCGGGTTTGAATGCAGTCCAGGCCAGCTAGGCAACCATGACAATTGCAACAGAAAAATAGCCGGGTGTTATGGTGAGCACCTACAGTCCCAGCTACTTGGGAGGCTGAGGTAGAAGAGTCGCTTAAGTCCAAGAGTTTGAGGTTGCTGTGAGCTGTGATGCCATAGTACTCTAACGAGACAACACAATGAGACTCAGTCTCACAAAAAAAAGAAAAAAGAAAAGAAAAAAATATTTATGTAAGAAAGAGTAAAAAGATACTATTTAAATATGAAAATTACCTTAAATTAAATTTTATAATACTTCATTTAAGAAATGGTCAAATTATTCTTAATTGTTAATCTTGTTTTCTAACTATACTCACACCTAGTGAGTGTGAATATAAGTCAGATTATTTCTTTTTATTTCCTTTTTTTTTTTTTAAGAGAGAGTCTCACTCTATCACTGTCAGCAGAGTGCTGTGGTGTCACAGCAACCTCCAACTCATGGGCTTAGGTGATTCTCTTGCCTCAGCCTCCCGAGTAGCTGGGACTACAGGCGCCCGCCACAACACCTGGCTATTTTTTTGTTGCAGTTTGGCTGGGGCTGCGTTCGAACCCGCCACCCTTGGTATATGGGGCTGGCGACCTACCCACTAAGCCACAGGCGCCGCCCAAGGTCAGGTTATTTCTTAAGCAAATTTACTTTTGGTTCAAAACAGAAATCTAAATATATACATTTACTTTTTGTTCTCCTTTCTTCTCCTAAAAGCACACTGATTTTCATACCTATAAATCAGAAATGACATCATGAAAGGAGAAACTCTGGAGTAAACTATCAATATAAACCAAGGTAGAATTGGAAAAATGCTCAGAACGGAGCAGCCACAATATACCACAGGCACGAGAGAGAATTCTAAAAAGTAAACAGGGCAATTTTCTGAAAGCTCTTACAAAATCACATGCCAGAGACATGAAGGGCTGAAGGTTAAAGGTAGGTTGAGAGTTAATGGAAGGACCATTAAGGGATAGTAGCAGCTGTGATCTGTGGTCACAGCTGTTGGCCAAGGATGCACTTGTAAAGTTAAAATTCGAGAAGAATCCGTAGTTGCAACTCACTCCACTGGAGGATTTGTGAAGAGGGGGAGCACCTAATGTGGGCCACAGATGGAAAAGGGGCTACATCCCACCTAAAAACAAAGGAAGGGGGATGATTCAAAAACAGATGTAAAAATCCCATGTTACCCACTCCCTTTTAGTCTTTTATTACTCTTTTTATACTCTTCACCTGCAATTTATATAGTTCTTGCCAGAAAGGCAACTCTAAGGTTAAAAGAGTGAACAACAGACAGGCCAGGAAGAAGGGAATAGGAAGTATATAAAAAAGGGCTTCCCTGCAGCCATTACAGCCTCCACCAGAAAAGTGTTAACTGAAGCATTCATCTCCAAGTTTCAAGTTTTACTAGACACTGACAGTCGCCATCAATAAAGTTAAAAGTTTGGCCTCGGCGCCTGTGGCTCAACGGGCTAAGGCGCCAGCCACGTACACCTGAGCTGGCGGGTTCAAATCCAGCCCAGGCCCGCCAAACAACAACGGCTGCAACCAAAAAATGGCCGGGCGTTGTGGCGGGCGCCTGTAGTCCCAGCTACTTGGGAGGCGGAGGCAGGAGACTCGCTTGAGCCCAGGAATTGGAGGTTGCTGTGAGCTGTGACGCCACAGGACTCTATCCAGGGTGACAGCTTGAGGCTCTGTCTCAAAAAAAAAAAGAAAAAAACCAGAACCTTATAGAAGATGACAAATCATAAAGTTAA
>CAUYRH010070389.1:0-17650 GCA_963574655.1 Perodicticus potto
AGGCTTAATGCCGTGTGTCAGGTTCCTGGTTTAAGCAGATGGGGTGGAGTGAGTGCAGAAAGGAAATTCAGGAGAGAAATGGCAAGTGGGAAGAAGAAAATGGATTGGGTTCTGCACACTGGGTCAGAATTATTTTTTGTGAGTCTCTGTGTGGTGTCAGCAGAGCGGCTGGGGCCTTATGGCTGCACCGTGTGATCATGGATGTACATGTGCTCACCCACACTGCTCATGAAACTAGAAAAAAGAAGTGGGCTGAGGGGAGAATCCTGGGGAGCTCTTGTGTGCAAAGATGGGCAGAGAGAGGTGATTCTAGGTGCACAGGGTGCTGAGAAGTGAAGAGAGTGGGTGTCTGGGAGTGGCTCACAGTGCCGCATGCTATAGAGAGGTCAGACAGAGGAAGTACTGAAAGGTGGTCATTGTCGTTGGTCCAACCAATTTCAAGGCCATCGCTGACCTCTGCCAGAGTGGTGTTGGCAACTGTGGCCATGTTCGAATGGGTTGAGAGTGGGTAGCGAGAAAATGAATATAAATGATTGGTTTCAGGTGTAGTAGTCAAAGAGGGGAGGATGGTAATTGGGAAATAGATACAGGGGAGAGCCGGATTCCATTGTGGCTGATTTGTTTTAGTTTTCGGTTGGATGCGACATAATCGTGTCCCTGTGCTGAGGGAAAGGCTTGGTCGGTGAAAGTGAGATGGTGTTGACAGAGAGAATCAGAAGCACAGCTAATTCATGGCTCACTTTGGAGGTTCCTGCAGGGGAGGGCAGAGCAGCTCTGCGAATACTTGGCCAGAGCTTCCTGCGGGCTTCCAGGTTGGCTGATCCCACAGCAGAGGGACGCACAGCTCAGAAGGGAGAGAGAGGAAAAGGTCGCCTGCCTACACTGCCAGACCCACACAGTCAACTGGTGATCTGCAGGGAGACAGATGGGCGGCCGGCTCTTCTATAGCCCATGAGTTGGCAAACTAGGGAGTTGGATGTATTTCCAACTGGGTGTTTTTGTTCGTTGGTTTGCTTTAGATTTGCTTTAAGCCTTTGTAAGTCTCCTTAGCTGGAATTCTTCTCTTTCTCCCCTTAACTCTTCACTGGTGAAACTTCTCTGGACTCAGTCTTAATCCCAGCCTCCTCCCCGGCTTTACTTTCTCTCTGAGTCACTTCCTAGACATTTACATGCCACATTTGAATGAATGCGTATTTCTATCTCAGACCTTTTCTCTAGCTCCAGGTTCACATATCCCACAACCTCATTGATGTCTCCATGTGTGCAATGCGTAGAAGGCTTGAAATTACCACGGTACAATGGAACTTAGATATTCAAAGTCAGAAATGTAGATACTACCCCTGCCTTTTGTGTTCTGCAGACTCATCTCTATGCCCTCCTGAGTTTCTCCTCTCCGTAAATGCCACTTAGATATTCAAAACCAGAAATGTAGATATTATGTCTGCCTCTTTTTCTTCCATCAGCCCCCAACTTACAAGTTTACTGAGTTCTATTCTCCAAAAGGTACCTTAGCTCTGGTACCTTTCTTCCCCATTGTAACGGCCATGACTTTAGCCCAAACAACTGTCTTCACTTGCGTGGAAGCTGAGCAGTCTCCTAACTCTCTGTTTTTCAAAAACCCAATGGTCTTGCCTACTTTTTCATTCTCTTTTCCCTCCACCACTTCCCATCCTCCCCCTGTGCCATTCTTCAGCTGGCCGGCATCCTCCTATCCCAGAAGAGCATCCTTTGGTCTTCAGCGGAAAAGCCATTTCTCAGAGAGACCGTCTCCTTTCTCTTCATCCTCCTAAACTGGATCTCTCTTCTTAGTCCTACATCATTCCCCTGTTTGCTTCTTTTCCTGCATCAACTGTAACTTTTACATATTTCGTTTATTTACCTTCTTGTGTGTATCGCCTTCTCTCATCAGAATGTAAGCCCTTTGAGGACGAGTTATCATCACATCCTCCTAGGTCCTATGGCAGTGCAGTCGATAAGCATTTATTCATTGAATCCTCTCCTGCATTAGCCGGGAGAAGGAGGGAAGGCTTCTCAGAAGAGGTGACATTTGACTGGGGCTGTTGTAGGGAAATCTGTCCTTGTTACCCTTTGTTGAGACCCTGTCTTGTGTCACTTCATTAGAACAGAGTGGGCTGAGTTTTCTTGTCTGTCTGTTCGCTATCCTGGTACCTCTCTGAGGATCAGGACTTATTCTTTGTGCCGCAGCCTATTATCGTTATCACGATGAATGTTAGTGAGATTGAACTGTCTGCCTTGGGAAAGAGACATGCAAGGGCATAGAGAGGACAGAGGGAGAGCAGAGCTAAGGTCGAGCAAACACGTCCTTTACTTGTTGGGATGTGACCCTCTTGGTTAGGTTGTGGTGGCCAAGTGAATATCCCTGCCCACCAGTCAAGAATTAGCTTTTTGATTGCTAGGGGTTAACAGGGTGCAAATAGATTACAAGACTAATAAGTTGGGCAGCAGCTCATCTTGTGAAGCCAAAAATACATTTGTCACAAGCAATCATGTCCCCAGCCAGCTCTCCTGGAAAGATTATCAACTTTTCTATCTGCAGTTATTATAAAATGTGATGAACTTTTTTTCTTTTTTTTTGAGACAGAGTCTCACTTTGTCACTCTTGGTAGAGTGCCATGGAGTTACAGCTCACAGCAACCTCCAGCTCTTGGGCTCAGGTGATTCTCTTGCCTCAGCCTCCTGAGTAGCTGGGACTACAGGCGTCCGCCACAAAGCTGGGCTACTTTTTGGTGCAGTTTGGCCGGGGCCGGGTTTGAACCCGCCACCCTCAGTATATGGGGCCAGCGCCCTACGCACTGAGCCACAGGCACCGCCAAATGTGATTAACTTTAATCAAAGTGTCTTTGAGCCCACTTTCCATCTTCCCAAGACCACCTGCCTCCTCTCAAAATCAGGTCTGTCTTTTCCTTTCCCTTGCTATTTGTAAAGGAAAATAAAATAAGGAAAAGCTAGGATAACTTTGATATTCAGACACATATTTCTTAAGTCAAAGATGATTTTTTAAATTGCATTAGTGAACAAAAATCAAGGGCTCAAAAACTGATTTAGAATACGAACTTTTACCAGAAGCTGACAACATGGCTGTTACATCGCTCTTTTAACTTAGTATATTTTGTCGTCCCCGGTAGAGTTCTCTTACCCTGGCTTCCTATGGATCTACAAATAATTCCTTATCGTTAGTATGTGTGTTCTCAGGTAACCTAAATAAAAATGTTAGATGTCTTTATATTTCCCAAAATAAAGGGTTCCTTCCTAGAGTTTTCTGGTGACTGGATGTGTGTGGGGGGGCATTTGTTGCATTCTGGTGGGACAAGGGAATAGAAACTGTGCCCAGCAGTTTCCTTCTTGACTCTGTGAGCCTTCACTGTGCAAGTCCCGTGAGTGAAAGGAGGGTCCGTTTAGGAAACTCCTTTCCTGAGTGTTTTGGGAGAGTCTTCACTGGCAACTACCCTCGCCCTCCTTGTGGCCAGTGCAAGATTTCTCTTGGATTCAAAGTCAGTACACTCAAACAGCTGTTACTGGAGTGAAAATACAATCTAAGCAGAGACTAGTTTCCTGGTGTCCTCCTATACAAAAGCTACTGCTAGTTGTGAGAATCAAGCAGACACAGATTGGCTTTCTCTCTCCCAAGGACGACTCTTGATGGATGTCAAGGCAAGTAGATTCCACTTCTCTCAACACGCAATTCCCCTGTGATTCTCCAGCAGTCAGGAGGGGCAAAGCGGTCTGTCCAGCAGAGGGCACTATGGAGCCACACTGGAGGCCTTGGTGATTTTCCTGCTGCAAGTGCATGGCCTCTTTCCCAGGCCAGCCCTGGCTTTTGTCTTGTTTTTTAAAGAAAGAAAGCCCTACCACTTTGATTATTTACATTCCCAGTGACCTGGAGTGGTTAGGTCAGTCAGGGGACCAGGGATCTCTGGAGGCTGAGGGAGCAGCTGGGACATCTGGGCTGGGGCTGAGAGAGAGTTCACAGCAGCTGCCACTTAGCACCCTGGCCCTGGGTCCTCTTCCTGGTCCTCGTCCTCGGGCTTCTCCCTGGGAGTCCTCAGCTGGGTTCCAACAAGATCTGCTGGTTCCAGAGCTCAGGTATGTGAAGCTTGGTTTTGTCCAGGTTATTGACCACTTTTTAAAGGCAAGAGGCAACCATGGGGCTGAAGGGAGGCCTGGAAAGCAGGAGGGCAAGGCATTTGAGGTACTGAAAGACCATTTTGAAAGGCTTGAAAAGGCTCCAGGATCAACAGTCCAAGAAAGGAGGCAGGGAGACAGATATTTCTCTTTCAAAATGACTTACCCAGCCACCCTAGAAGCCTCACTTGTGCTTCAGCCCAATTTGAAACACAACAAAATTAAAATAGGCGTGAAAATGCTGCATTTTTGTTAACAGATACACTTCCTTAGGAGGCCGCCAAGGATCGGACTGATCCATGTGTCTATATGTTTGTTTAAACAGGACTTCTCACTATTGAGCTAAGCCCCGGAGGCAGGCCAGAGAGATGAGGATGTTCCCGGGTTTTCAGGAAAATCAAGCTTCTGTCCAGCTATGACTGCAGTGTCTAGTTAGGGGGCATTTAAAATTAACCATTGAGTTTCTCATGCCATTGGATCACAGGATATTTGTTCAATAAATAAAGGAAAGCCAGGAAAGGGCTCACCAAATGAGTTCTTTCCCACAAGAATTTCTGGTTTCTCCTTCAAGACTGTTCTGAGTTCTTTGGACTTAAACATATGATCTCAGGGAAGGAGGCCTTCCTTCATGGGCACCTGACTTGGGGAGTCTTTGGTTTCATGCTATGCTGTTATCATCTTGAAATTTTTCATAATAAAGGGCCTCAAAGTTTCATTTTGTACAAATCACCATATTTTGCCATGTATAATGAGCTCCCAGGCATAATGCTAACCCACATTTTTTGCCCCAAACTTTCAGGTTAAAAAAAAATAGGTATGAGAAAAGGTATAAGAAATTTGATGTACTGGTAACAAATAGTACTATCCATGTGTGATACACGTTCTCATTTTTCCCTTCAAAAGTTTGGGCAAAAAAATTGCACATTATACATGACAAAATATGGTATGTTTCAACCCACAATTATGTGGCAAGTTCTATAGGGAAGCTAACACCTGTGCAGGCTTGTATGAAATACTCTTGATGGTGACAGGGAACTTGATAAAGATGATGAATAACCTTGAGACTATCTGCCCTCTTGCACCGCACGAGGATATTCCCATAATGAGATACTTTGCATAAAACTGCTTCTGGCAGCCAGTGTTGCCAGAAAGGATGTATTTTATATTCAGAATGACCCAAGCAGAAATTCCTGCCCTGTCATTTACTAGCTGTATGACTTCAGGGAAATTAATTAGCCTGAGATGCAGTTTCTTTATCTGTTAAACAGGGATACTGTCCCTCACCTAGTAGGATTTTGGAAAGGATTAAGGCAGGACGTGGGTGAAGTGCTTCCTGGGACATGGAAGACTCCCCTTTAGTGGTGATGGTCATTGTTATTTTCGGAATAGCGTTACTGTGTTACTTTTAGCCTGCTGAACTTAGCCTGACTTATCCAGCAGTCTCCTGACTTTTCAAATGAGATTTCTAACACTTGGTGCATACCCACAGGTATGTTTGCTAATTCTTTCTCACGGAGCCACAGGTGATAAGATTAGAAAGTCAGGTCCCAGACTTCTTCTTTGATCTTATGAGTAGTATATTTGCACTAGTGGAGGTTTGTTTGAAGGTTTTTTTTCTCTTAGGTACTTTTAATCCTTTTGACTATTTTTATTCACAACTCTTCTGACTCCAAATGCACAGTGTCTTTTCACCACCAGTGGGCTATCGTACAAGTTGAGTCAATCCTGGGTCTATTTATTATGCTTGGAGTAAGCATCGGATCCCACAGGTTCAAAGCTCAGTCCCTCAAACCTGCTCTTTTTTCAGATACCAATTGCAGATCAAGGCCATTTGTACTTCTGACCAACCAGATATAAAGTCAGGGGGTTTCCACAGCCCCTTCTCAAATTCGATAGTTTGTTAGAACAGCTTGCAGAACTTAGGGAGACACTTTACATGTTTACCAGTTTATTATAAAAGATACAACTCAGAAGCAGCCAGGTGGAAAAGATGCATAGGGCGTATGGGGGAGAGAGTGGAGCTTCCAGGCTTCTCTGGGTGCACCTCGCTCCCAGCACCTGGGTATTTTCACCAACCTAGAGGCTCTTCAAATCTCAATATTTAGGAGGTTTCCTTATGTAGACATGATTGATACAATTATTGGCCATTGGTTATGAACTCAATTTTGAGTCCCTTTCACTGCTGGAGGTTGTGGGTGGGCCTGTAAATTCTAATCCAACCTGAAGCTTCCTGGGGACCCCCAAACACCAGTCATCTCGGTAGCATACAAAAGGCACCCTTATCTCTCTTTTGAGTCAAAGGGTTTTATTTTTTTTAATTGTCTTTATTACTAAATCATAGCTGTGTACAATAGTGCAATCAAGGGGTACAATGTGCTGTAGTTGTGTGCCAGGGACACAAAGACCAAATTTTATTTTTCTTATATCAAAGTCCTATAATATAAGGATCTCCCCAAGCAAGGAGTACCTGACTCCCCACTCATTCACTCACTCACTCATTCATTCATTCAGAGACTACCTGAAATAAGACTGATTATTTTAGAAGTTGTTGGGCAGAGGTAGAGGGAACAGAAGAGGTCAGGTGGCCCACAAGGCAGGGGTGTTACAGAGGGTCACAAGCCTTGGTAAGAGGGGGTGGACTGGACGACTATTATCTCTTTAACACTAAGGGTCTATGATGTCCTCTCTGTGACATTAGCCACCTTAACACCAACAATTGGTTTTCATAGTTTCCAACACCTTGAAACATCTCCAGGGATATCTGGTAATCCCATCACAGATGGCCAAGATGAGAAGGGATAAGTGAGCATTGAGTGACAGAATGTTACCATTTCCAGAGAAGCAGGTCCGTGGTGTGAAAGGAACCTATGTGTGGCACAGAAAAGAATGCTTGGATTTTCCAAATAAAACATAAAAAAATGGTATGCCCTTATGGCATTAAATGATTTCTATATGATTATTTTTTCAGGGGAATCAAGTAGTTAAGAAAACAACTTTTAAAAAATGTTCTTGCTCATAAATTTTCTCCCTGGTAAATTTTCACAGGACTCTGAACTTTCCGGGATGTACCTATATGATACGTGGCAGGAGTAAGCCTTATTAGGGAACCATTCTATAAGGGTGAGAGTCTACTCCTAACACATTTATTCATTCTACATGAAATCCTTACTAATTAGACATAAGCAAGAGAAAAAAAAACATGTATTGTCTCATTAACCAGCAGTAGATACCTTTAACATTGGTATGTTTCAATTCAGATGCTATTCACATGTCAATCCCTTTTTTATAATGGGAGACTGAACTACAGTTTGTCCTATAACCTAATTTTTTTACTTGGCAACGTGTTTTGAACATATGTTAATGAATGGCTCTATAAAGTTGTTGAATGGCTCTGTATAGTTTTCACTTGTGAACGTAGCAGGACTTTTTAAAACCAATCGTTTACTCTTGGACATTTAGCTTGTTTCCTATTTTTCACTATTACAGACATCTTGTATATACGCCTAGGCTAACCCGTTTCCTTATTTTCTCAGGGTAAGCTGCCAGAAGTGAAATTACCGAGTCACACGTTGCACATTCTACCATTTTGGCATATACTGCCCACTTAGGCAGTATTTGAAGGGGCAGGAGATTCTCAAATGCATTTTTTTCTTGGCCAAGGTCTTGCTCTGCTGTCCTAATTAGAGTGGTGTGGTGTCATCATAGCTCATAGCAACATCAAACTCCCGGTGATCCTCCTGCCCCAGCCTCTCAAGTAGCTGGGACTACAGGTGTGCACCACCTTGCTTGGATAATTTTTGTATTTTTTTGTAGAAGTGAGGTCTTGCTCTTGATCAGGCTAGTCTTGAACTCAGAGCCTCAATATTCCTGCTTCAGCCCCCCAAAGCAGTAGGATTACAAAGGTGAGCCCCTGTCGCCAGCCAGAAGTTGTCTTTCTGAGGCCACTTTGCTGCCATGTCTATTCTCTGAAGCTGCTATATGGAAGGGCCCTGGGGTTAACTTTGATGTCCTCATCACACGGCAGAGGACTGAGCCAGGTTTAGACTAAGCTTCTGTTCCTGTGTTGACTCTTTGCCGTTCACACATCCTCTCTGACATCTGACATCAGTCTGTATTGGAACAGTCCCATCCTTTTGTATGAGGCTTTTATGCAAATTGTAGAACATTCTCTGATTTCTTTATCTAACTGTGCAGAGTTCACATGGTTTCCGAGGAGTTTGCTCTCTTCTGCTGGTTACTTTCTGTAAAAAGGTGTCTCCTGATTTTGGTTAGTCCAGGCTGGTGTCTTCCTTTTGGCCCAGTCTTTTCACTGCAGACAGAAAGAGCTGAATATTCCCTCTATTTTGAGTGGGAACAGATGATCTAAGAAGCTGTTTTGTAGCACTGGACAAGGCGTCCTCCACAGTGACATTGGCATTACCAGGTTTGATCTGTTCTTGTATTCACAGCCACCTTGTCTCAAGTTTTAGTCTTGCCCTCTCCCTCGCAGCCCCCTCCCCCCATCCTTCCCATTAGTTATTGTACCTGAGTTGGCTGGTGGTGATGTCTACACAACACAGTGAGGTGAAGAATTGAAGAAATCTTTTGGATACATCAAAGAGGGAAAATCATCCAAAATGGCTTAATTGTCAATAGGTCAAGCTCTTGGTGATTGTAATTTGCATAATTGAAAATAGTGACTTTAGTTTCCCATCTGCATCAGGACGCGTTTGCAGAGAGGTTGCGAAGTGTCTGTTAAAAGCCAACTGTTGACTTCCTTAGAGATAAAAGGGGGCTAGAGTGGGAAGATGGCAAAGTGGGAGCAAGGGGAAAGGCCGGAGGAGGAGAGGCAGGGCCATGCTAAAGGCATCCGTGGGTGGGTCCGCATATTCCCGGCTGGTAGGGACAGGCAGTGCTCTGTTTTTTCTTAGTGCATAAACTGGACCCCAAATATCTATCTGTGCAGCCTTTACTAGCACATGTGGTGTTGCTGTGGGCTTAGGAGCCTTTGAATGGACTACTTTCTGTGGGTAGCCTTTCAAGTTTGGGCTGCATTTCCTTGGTCAAACTCAGACCGTATTTTTGTTCCATCACCTTCAAATGTGAGAATGGCCAGTGCATAGGAGATTTGGAAATGAATTCCAAACAGGCTTCTATGTCATGTTGGAGATAACAGGGTGAAGATAAACGGGGTCAGAATACTACGTAACACATGCACTGGACATTAGATTTTGTCTGTTTAAGAGATGCCTTTTAACAGAGACAAAGGTGACAGCAAGAGGGTTCAAGGCTGGGCCCTTCTTGGACAAAGGGTGTCCTAATTGATTGGACAAAGATATCTATCACGGGATGATTTGTAACATGAAGCCTGACAACTAAGTTCAAGTACTCATCCTAGAAAACGTGCTACATACTTCTTTGCTCAAAGTCACTGTGGTCTTCTTCAAAGTACTCCCGTTGGCCATCTGGTGATCATAGTAACATTCAGCAATGAGGTACGTAGCACTTTTTTCTTGGATGAGTTCCCGAACGTAATTGTCAGATCTCATAGTCAAAGCAGGTTGAGAGGTCTTGGGTGTAGAGCTAACTTTGCCACCAGGCACTTTCCAATATGTCCAGATGTGCTCTGTAAGATTTAAAGACAGAAAGAAGAAAATGCCATCTTCCATGTCTTGGTATGTTTGGGCTGCTATAACAAAATTCCTTAAACTAGTGGCTTATGAATAACAGAAATTTTTTTTCTTATAGTTCTGGAGGCTGGGAAATGTGATAGCAAAGCACCAGCAGATTCAGTGTCTTGTGAGAGCTCCCCTCAGGAATGGTGCCTTCTTGCTGTGTCCCCACGTGGTGGGAAGGGCATGGGATCTCTCTCAGGCCTGTTTTATAAGGACACTAATCCTATTCCTGAGGGCTCCCCCCTCATGACCCAAAACTCACCTAATACCATCAGCTCGGGGGTGAGGATTCCAACATATGAAGCTTGGAGAGACACAGACGCTCGGATCACACCCTGTGACCTGAAGCCTGACTGCGGCTCAGACATGTTCTGAGCTTTTCATCTTTCTGCCTGTGCATAAGCTTTAGAAAACTAGCATGCTGCCAGCTTGCCCTGGGTCCTTTGCTTCCCCTCAGGCCTCTCCCTCGGGGATGCTGGCCACGCTGAGGTCTCAGGGCCTGTTCCTCTCCTGATGCTGTTCCCTCAAGAAGTCTTGGTGGAGGGGTAAGGTTGGGAGAGCCGAGCTTTGCTCCCCAGTCCTTTAATTCCCCAGAGCTTCACACATACAAGGACATTGTCAAGGTACAGATTTTATCAAAGGCAAAAGAAAAAAAAACTGATAAGCATAAAAATAAACTCTTAGAGTTTAAGAGAGAAAAATTCCTAAATTTTTGACAGGAAGTCTTCTGAGAGATTAGCCTGGCTGGAGGTCTGTCCTCCTCAGAGAGTGCCCCTGTCTTAGTCCTCCACCACCTCTACCAGGCACCCCCCGCCCCGCCCACAGGTATTTCCCTTGAAGGTGGTTGAGTTGTTCACTGTGGGGTGTTTCTGATATTTCCCTTGAAGGTGGTTGAGTTGTTCACTGTGGGTGTTTCTGGAGTCAGGGTTGATCAGCTGGGAGCCCCAGCAGGGAGGACACTCTCTCTGGCCCTTCTGAGAGCTCACTTGTGAGAGGTTTGAGTCGACCTGCCCCCCCGCACTTGGTTGGTGGCCTTGCATGAGGCCAGGAGGGATTGAAGGGGTTAGGAGCAGTGGCGTGAACTCCCCAGGAGAAAGAAGGCATCGCCCTGCCTGGCCTGTTCTGGCTTTTTCTTCTATCATTGGGTTGTTTTTTAGAGGCCAAAGTTCATCCCCTTTAGCGGAAGTTAGAGAATTTGTTTTTCATCAATAGAGTTGAATGAGCTATTTGCATATTTCATATACAGTGGAACCTCTGTAAGGTGACCACCCGGGAAACTGAAACAAACTGGGCTCAACATACAGAGGTGGGCAACGTGAGAAACCAGGTCTCCTGTCCTGATAACGTGTATGTGGGGCATGTCTGGTCTGTGAAAATTAGGTGAACTTAAGGAGGTAGTCAGTGTAGGGATGTGCTCAACTTTGGAAGTTCTACTGTAGTTAAAAAGTAGCCTTTCATTCTGGCAGGTTCAGGCTACCAAAGCTGCATGACCACCGATCCAGGGCACCAGCATCACAGGCACCCAGAGCAACGGGCCAGACCCCCGTGGTGCCTGAGCACCAGGTTGAAGCTTTGGAGACCAAAGCTGATGTGTCTCTGATCTGTCCACACCTGGCTGAAGGCACGTGGGGACAAAGTAGGGATCTTAGGCCTTTTGCTACTAACATCTCCCGGGATGTCTATAGCTAGGGGCAGAGAGCAGGACTGTGCCTTGAGAAAATATATTAGCCCCTGGGGCTGGGGCTGGAGTTTGTTCTAGGGCTGGGCACGAGGAGGTGGTAGAAAGGGAAGGAGCTACCAAATTGCTGGGGAGAGAAAGGCTCAGTTGGATGAAGATTCTTCTTCCTTTGAATCTAGAGAAATTTCAATCATGGTTACTGAAGAGTCCAGAGCCCTGGGACCTTCTCCTGGCCATTCCGTGAGGAGGAGAAAGCCACAGAGAGGCAGAGAATGCGATACGTAAAAGAAGCCCACGGTGATAAAAGGGAGTCTCTATGGGGGGCACACGACCCTTTATGATGTCTTATCATCTACAGACCATCTTAACTGTGACGCATGCTTTATCCATTTTTAGAACTATTTTCATTTGTTTTGGGGGGGAGGGGGGAAGGTAAGATGGGGGAGACACAAATCACCAAAAGGAATGTTCAAAGCTGGGGGGAAAGTGGTTGGTGACTATTTATTTACAAAATAGTAAAATGTCTTTTAGCATTTTGTGTGAATGTCTCTTGCTGGTTACCAAATCCCAATGTGAAGAAAGGCCTAGCAATGAACACCAGTCTGGGAATTATTTTGCCATCTTTGTTCGGGACAATAGGCTACAGAGAGAGCTGAGGGATGGGGTGCCGGGAGAGGTGTAGATACAGTAGGTCACCTGTAGTCATCTGGCTTAGACGTGGCCAGGAAAAGGACTGCTGCCTTAGCTGTTGGGGGGAGGTCAGGGCTGCATTGGCCTCTGTCTTCAACAGGGCAGCTTTTGAAATCAAGGGAATCTCTTGGAATATCACACAGACCAGCTCAAGCTGCAGTAAAATGTGGTGCCGTTCATGCATTTAACATGCTTATGGAGGGCTGGCCCTCTGCTAAGTGTTAGGGACAGCTCTCTGGGGACAGAGAGAGCCACCGTCTGCCAGCCATATGGAGGCCAGCAGCCTGATGCCCTGGGTGATAATGCATCTTGGTCTTCTGCCACCTGCTAGCCTTACACTCTGACCAGAACCTTCTCAGAGGACATCTGGCACGAAGTAGGGCACAGAGATGTCTGAAACTAGGTCCAGCTATGTACTGAATGAGCTTTATTCCTACCACAGAGTAGGGAGAACTATTCAGCTGGAAGGATTTTAACGATGGTTGTGTGTCATATGACCAGTGCGGAAACAAATGCGTATAGGTGCTTGGAGAAAGGGGGCTGTTCTAAAACATACTGTGATTCAAGCACAGTTGTGCATATACCTCTCTGGAACACCTACAATTATGACTTCATGATGTAGAAAATGTTCAAAGTGGGTTGATGCCACGTTTATCCACAAGCACACGCATGCATCTTGCTGCTGTGGAATCTTCCAGAAGGGGAAGTCCTGAGGATGCCAAGCCTGGACGGACACTCTGAGGAACTCTGAGCATCCCCTCTAGCTGGCCTTCAGGAGAACCTTTATTGCCACTGGGGAAAAGAATGTGAGAACCCTGGAAACCTTTAATTAGGCAGTCAAAGGGTGGACCTCAGACGTCTGGTCTGGCAAGAAGTATCAATAGCAAACTCGATAAGTATTTCATTGATGTTTAGCTCTGGGAATTTCTAAAGTCTGTGCTGGATTGCCCATGGGGGCGCCTTCACCTAAAAAGCAAAGCCCTCCCAGGCTTCCTCTGCTCCTGGTGACTTCCACGGTCCTAGACACAGGGGGGCGCTGCAGCCTCACTTTCGTCCAAAGACAGCTGGTACCTTCCCTGCCCCAGCCCTGAAAAGACTAGTTTTGCTTTGTACTTGGCTGAATTCACATTCTTTGTATCTCCCTATGGGGAAATCTGTAGGTCACTAACAGGTCAGTAATACTCTTAGGAAAAAAAAAGAAAATGTCCATGGCTTCTTCAACCAGGAAACAAAAAGCTTACGCAAGCAACTCGTTTTTCATTGTACAACCACTTAAAAATAAGTATGAGCGAAAAGAATTCCAGTCCGTGAGAACAGCGTTCAAAGTGTGCGCGCGCGCAAACACACACACACAGGCCTGCACGCAGGACAGGACGTCATGTGTCATTTCTATTTCTTTGCCAAGAAAAGACACCACGCTGCAAACTATTTTATTTGGTTACTCACTGAAAAATAGCCCCAGTAAACTTTTGCAGTCTTTCCCACGTTTACTTTTTGTCAAAGTGACTTTGGTTATCCAGGACCTTCAAACCTGGGGTGTGAAGCCCTAAGGTACGAGGGTTGAAAATGAAAAACAAGGCTTCTTAATGAAAATTCCTAACTGAAGAGAGGGAGGCTTAAAAATGCTTCAATGGGGCCATTCTCAGAGTAGCACCTGACCAATGCTGAGGACGGACCTTCTTCCCCACACTTGACCACGTTTCCTTCTGGACTGGTTGACAGTCAGGTGGGCTGTTTGGTTCTCCCGGCTACAGCGGTGGAACTCAGCTCTGTATCTGGGTGGGGAGACACACACAAGGCTGAAAGAAGGCACAGGCTTTGTGGTCAGACTGACAAGCTCTGTTCCTACTGTCCAGCAGGGCGACCTCAGGCCAATTTATTTAATTGCCTAGAGCCTCATTCTTAAAATGTGTCAATAAAACTCCTTTTGCGGTATTGTCCCCAGAATCAAGTCAGTAGAATGGATATGGCCTTGCGCAAAGACTGGCAGATGATGGGAACCTGGTGTTTGTTAGGAGTCAGTGGACTTTTTCTGCAAAGAGCAGGATAGTGAAAGTTGAGGCTGTGCCAGCCACATAGTCTAGGTCATGGTTACTCAAGTCTGTTATTGCAGAACAAAAGTGGTGATGGGAGATATGCAAATAGGTGAGCATGGCTGTGTTCCGATATAAATTTATTTACAAAAACAGCTGGCAAGCTGGATTTGACCTGTGGGCTGTAGTTGGTTGACCCTATTCTGAGTCAGCCCTGTCCAGCAGAAATATAACAGAAGCCACGTAGAGAATATTACATGTTCTTATAACCACACTAAAAAGAGAGAAAGAGGTGAAATTTATTTTAAGAATATATTTTATATGCTTCAATGTATCTAAACTATTATTGCTTCAACATGTAATCAATATGAAAGATCATCACTGAGACATTTTACTTTACTTTTTGGTGTTATTTTCAAAGTCTACTCTGTGTTATAAACTCAATAGTACATCTCATTTTGCATTGGTCACATTTCAAGTGCTTAGTAACTGAATGGGATAACGCAGTGTAGGTGGAGCTTCTCACACTGCAAGTAGTAACCGTTTCATGGGTTGAGAAAGCAATACACTAGACAAAAATCAAATTTTAAAAATATAACGGCGGAGAATGGCAGGCAGAATGCAGGGCCTGGAGAGAGGACGTGGTTTGCCTCCTGCAGATTTGTGTGTGTGCACGTCTGCGTACACGTGTGCACGAATGTCTGTGTGCGTGTATGTGTGGGTGAAAGTGTGTGTGCATGTCTGCGTGAGACTGTGGGTTGAGTTACAGTGAGAAGCAGAAGGCATGATCTTCCTGTGGTTTGCAGTCAAACATGTTTGAAATTCACTACTTCACCCACTAAAGTCCAGTGGGTTTTTCTCTTTATTCTTAAATCTGGCCAACTGACGTATTTGGCTTCACACAGTCGGTGCCAAAGCTACCTGTTGACTGAATGAATGTCTAGAACCAGCCAAACCAGTGACTAAATGTCATGCTGAATATTTAAAAAATACAGATCAAGATTTCAGACTTTAAACTTCATGATCTCTATACTTAGTTTTAAAGAATCCTTGGTTTATAGCTAGCAAGCTGAAACCTGGAGAGATGAAATGCTTAACGTACACCTCAACCCTGAGGAGTCCTTTGGAGGAGAGTGAATGAGGAACTCCACGAGCTCAGCCTCGAGAACAGCTTCTTCCCCTGTCCCTGGGAAGGGAAACTGGGTCACTTCACCCAGTAAATTAAGTGTCTCTGGAAGAGTTTTGAACATGCGAAACCAAAGTTAAAGAGATATTGCTTTAAAGCGTTTCATTCTTTTATTGATTCTCTCAACGACTCATCCACAAATATTTCTGAGCCTTGAAAGTTGAATCAGATACTGGAGAAACCAAGGAGAAAAGGGACAGGTTCTACCTGCCAGCAGCCCACAGTGCAGAGAGGCATTATCTTTCCAGAAAAATATGTCCGAGATTATTTAGAGTGAAGTGGAGAAGAGCTTGTTGCATCTGGCATCTAGTTCCACAAAAGATGGAAATGGGAAATTGGTAAAGCTCGCTTTTGTTATTTTTTTCTTTTAATTATTATGGGTATGTAATAGTTGTATATCTATGATAAAACTGCCCCCACTCCTGTTCTTTGGCAATGTGATAAAATCTATTTTAAATAAATCTATGGCTCATTAGGTCTTTCCTTTTATATAAATAACCTTAAAAGTTATTTCAGGTCTTTCTTGACATAAATTCTGGATAAGCCCCAACCCCTAATTGCTTTCCATTGTTTTCCTTTCCCACGGGGTTGTATGTGTAAAGAACAAAGCCTTTGGATTCAGGCAGACTTGGGTACAGATCCTGCTTCCACTTCTAGACCGTAAAGCTTAGGTCATATTCTCTAAGACTCAGCTTCCTCGTCTGTAAAACAGGGCTGATAATGCTGACCTCATGAGGTTGGGAAAATAAAGACTAGTTGGGAAAATACTCTTAAGGAAAAAAAAGTGCAAAACTTACTTTTATATATGATTATTTTATATGAGAAAAATTTTGTGACATTTGTGAATTGAGTCCAGAAATGATGGTTGGGTTTGTTTTTTCCCCTACTTCCTCCTCCTTCCAGAAGGGGGCAGTGTGAAGCCAAGATAGGCACTTGGGTTCCCTTATTTTAAGGTCCTGATATTTAAAGATGTACAGGCTGCATTTTTAAGGTATCTTTTCTCCACCCATTCACATCTCTCTCTTATACATGCGCCGTTTCTATCAGGAATTCAACATTCACTCCAAAATAGCCCAGACATATTAAACAACAACAACAACAAATAGTCCTTTCACTTTTTACCATGGCAGCTGAACACTCACCTGTCAATTATCCAGATGTGAATTATTAATGAGCACTATTCAGGACTCGGTCAGCGAACACACCCATAGTTCTCCAGGGGAAGGTAATATGGCTTTAATGGAAGTGAGGTCACAGTGCGAGAAAGTGGGGGATGTTCTTGTCTCTTCGTCCAGTGTGGGAAAGGCCTGAAAGAACCAGCCATTCACACCAGGTCTTCCTTTTCAGTGGCCAAAGGCCCCACGTTCCTGGCATCTAGGGGCCGTGTAAAAGACTGTGCCCCTCTCTGAGTCACTTTTCCAGAAGTGGGATGCTTAAAATGCTATTTTCTTATTTTTTTTTCCCTGGAGATTTTGACCCATTCCTGCATAAATCATCCTCTCCCACAAACAAAGGCAGTTGTCTCAGCAATTGGTTGACCAGGAAAAAGTTCATGAACTAATTCCACAAGAGAATGGGAGAGGCTGCTGAAAGATGGGAAAGTATTTTTGCATCTTATGGAGACATAAATTTCTTCCCCTCATTCTTATCTGAAAACAAAAAGCACTATCGGTTGGTCATGGATAAGCTTCTCATACAAGGCAATGATAAGGTAATTTACTTAACCTTTCTTAGTCAGTTTCCACATCTGTAAAATGGGTTTAATAGTACCACATTTTTTAGGGGTAGCTGTGAAGATAAATGCATCCTCACCACGATAGAAACTATAGAAAGTGTATGGTGAGTTTCCTGGCACACATTAAGCCCCTTGGAATGTTTTTTTTTTTTTTTGAGACAGAGCCTCAAGCTGTCACCCTGGATAGAGTGCCATGGCATCACAGCTCACAGCAACCTCCAATTCCTGGGCTCAAGCGAGTCTCTTGCCTCCGCCTCACAAGTAGCTGGGACTACAGGCGCCCGCCACAACGCCCGGCCATTTTTTGGTTGCAGCCGTCATTGTTGTTTGACGGGTCTGGGCTGGATTCGAACCTGCCAGCTCAGGTGTACGTGGCTGGCACCTTAGCCCATTGAGCCACAGGCGCCGAGCCAGCCCCTTGGAATGTTAACTATTACTATCAAAATGATTTACCGCTAGACCATGTATCAATAGTGCTCAAATGTTGAATCAGCTGAAATCTGTTCTGGTGGTCAAAATACAACCATTAAA
>CAUYRH010070391.1:0-10311 GCA_963574655.1 Perodicticus potto
GGTATTATGGCAGGCACCTGTGGTTCCAGCTACTAGGGAAGCTGAGGGAGGAGGATCACTTAAAACCAAGAGTTTGAGGTTGCTGTGAGCTATGACGTCACAGCACTTTAGCCAGAGCACAGAGTAAGACTCTGTCTCAAAAGCAAACAAACAAAAAAGGGGCGGCGCCTGTGGCTCAGTGGGTAGGGCGCCGGCCCCATATACTGAGGGTGGTGGGTTCAAACCCAGCCCCGGCCAAACTGCAACAAAAAAATAGCTGGGTGTTGTGGCCAGTGCCTGTAGTCCCAGCTACTCGGGAGGCTGAGGCAAGAGCATCACCTAAGTCCAAGGAGTTGGAGGTTGCTGTGAGCTGTGACACTACAGCAATCTACCGAGGGTTAATAAATGGAACTCTGTCTCAAAAAAAAGAAAAATCTGCTAAAAGAGAATGAATGCTTTTTTTAATTTTGAAAGTGCTCCCCAATATATTTGGCATTGTTTATTTAAATTTCAGACAGCAGTGGCTTAAATGAATTCAGTAACTAGTTAGAGATCATTTTTATAAGAAGTTACTTTAAAAGATTTTTTATTATTTTTAAAAGTTTTCTTGCCAAAATGACAGTGCCCAGTCTTCTTGTCAACCTTTGATGTGGAAAATTGATGTTTAATTATTTCATATTTTTCTGCATACTCTGTGACATAGAGAATGGAATCCCATTGAGAGATTAAGTTCTGCGTGTAATATTCTCTCTGAAGAACTATAGCTAAAGCCCATCCATATTTATTTGGAGCTGTTGAGACCCTTCAGTTTATTTTGTGTTCCTTTTACAAGTAGATGCCAGTTTTCCCCCATGATTATACTCCCTTTACTTTGTACTGTCGTTCCTTTTACAGCTATGACCATGAGTTAGTGTTTGGTGTTTCCTTGAAGAACATGAATAAAGCGGAGAGGTTGACTTTTGGTGAGTCACTTATGACCCACGCCATGACCTTCACTGCTGTCTCGGAGAAGGTATGACCCTCAGCATGCCTGCTGCAGTGTTTGCACAGATGGATCCACGTTCTCTTGCAGACTGTTTATCCAACAAAGCTTCATTCATAGTGTACATAATTTCTGTTAAAAGTTAGCTTCCAAGTAAGACATTGTCCCTGCATCGCTTGGGGTTTGGCTGCATGCTCAGAGGTAATAAAAATGGGAACTTTCCATGAGGAGTAGAATGTAAGTCAGCAGGGAGTAAGGAAGTAACTGTTGTCCTATAACTTTGGAAGGTCTTAGTATGAAGAGAGGCTAGCAAGGAAATTTGGTAAATTCCCTTCTATTTTATAAGGAAGGTGACTTCTATTTTCTAAGGAATTAAAATGTGCCCTAAATGTATCCATATCTTGCTGACCTATGTTCAGACTTACCTTCTTTTCATTTGTTGTTGCGATTCTCCTGCAGTAAAATGCCAGTGACATTAACTTGTGGACTCCATGCCCATTACTGAGTTTATGCAGAGCTTTAGGAAATTGGATGTAAAGTATTTTCCATTTTCCGTGAAATACTCTGAAGAATATATTCTTTCTAGGACACAATATTGGAAACAACAACTGAAATTTTATCTTTCACAAATAAGCTCCCCACTTGCAGTCTGTAGAATGCATATTTATAAACCCCATACTGAGGGATAAGAAAGGGAAGACTTTGAAGTACTTTAATTCTTTACCACCACAAGCAAAAATGTTCTCTTTATGGTCTAATTAGTGGAAAGAAAATCACAGAATAAACTACCTTATATAAATTGTTTTAGAAAGCAGTTTGATAGAGAATTGTTTTTGCTATCCTTTATTCTAGATATATGGTCATTGAAACATTTAGAAATATCTTAGCATGTCATTATGCTACATTTTCTTAACTAGCCTATCTAGAAGTCCTAATTTGTTGTTTGACCTCTCTAGACAAAATTGTGAGTGGGATGGGATTTTCCCTCTGTACCTTTCTCTCATCTCTTCACTATTTCACTTATAGGTGCCTTTCCACGCCCATAGCATCACAGATTGTTGTGCCCTTTACTGTTTATAACCTGATTTTTTTTTATTATTATTAAATCATAGCTGCATACATTAGTGCATATAACCTGATCTTAAGGAGATTTAATTACATTCATATTGGTTCGGTGCCCATACTCAGTGGTTAGGGTGCCGGCCACATACCAAGGCTGACGGGTTCAAACCCAGACCAGGCCTGCTAAACAGCAATGACAACTGTAACAAAAAAAAAAATAGCTGGGCGTTATGGTGTGCGCCTGCAGTCCCAGCTACTTGGGAGGCTGAAGCAAGAGAATCACTTAAGCCCAAGAGTTTGAGGTTGTTGTGAGGTGTGACACCACAGCACTCTACCAAGGGCAACATACTAAGACTCCGTCTCAAAAAATAATAATAATAGTTATAATAATAACATTCTTACAAATTACAGGGCTAGGGTGTTAAGTAGTAGAACTCTGAGATATTCTTAGTTTTATATGAGATCAAACACAGGATAGTATGAAAAGTGCCCTGAAATAATTAGGTGGTCCTATGCTAATACTCCTGCCCCTCATGTAGGTTTCATAAATAAATGCGAAGGTTGAGGTTTTGGAAGCCAGTGAACTGTTTACTTCATCATTCTGTTCCTTGATGTTGTCAGCTCTGTAATTAGCAAGACTCCCACACCAAGAAACAGATTGTTAAGGGTTACCCAGAAAAATGTGTGGAATACAATTTGTATTATCTGTGTAGATCAGGAAAAGCCCTTTTAAAATAGCAGAAGATGAGTTAAAAATTTTATCACTCCAGTTTAACAGAATTCTCATATTTGAATTATAAACAAAACAAAATTAAGTTATAGGAAGTTATCTTAAATAAGGGTACCTTTTTGACTTCAGAGGAAAAATTTTTCATGAATAAACTAAGGGATTTGTTCATGTGTATGTTCATGTGTATATTTGGACCTATAAAATTCAGTGGCTATACAACTAAAGGTCCTTAAATTAAACTTTAAACCATACAGAGGATTATTTTTTAAAAAAAGGCAAAACACCTAGTATAATTTCCAAGAGAAGTTGGGCTTTTTATTATTTTTCCATCTCTCTTTATAAGAGTATTCCCTATTTTTCATAAAGAAAAATCATTAATACTCCACGTCCTTTTCTCTAGAACTTGCATTCTTTGATTGGCATGGCTCATTTCCTCAGGGAAATGGAACTACCTTACATGCTAATAGCATAAAGCATAATTTATATTATCATAACTGGAATTTTATATTAACATTTTTATCTTCTTTAGAGTTTTTGACCACTAAAACTAGTTTGAACTACATTTGAGTGATATTACAGGAATAAATGCATGATAATAGTTATGTTTCTTCAATATTCTTTCTTGTTGCTGATTTCATGTAATCCCTATAAGGGATGTCCAGGTATTATTCTATGATTATAGATGACTTAGAGAACAACTTGATCCAGGTCACTGCAAGAATTTACTGGCAAAGGAAAGAATAGGAAACATTTTCAGACTTACTATAATAACAAGTAAATTACCTTAGGTGATAGAGTCCAATGATGATATTTAAAAAGAAAGTAAAGGCCTGAGGCAGGAGGTTTACTTGAGCCCAGGAGTTTGAGGTTGCTGTGAGCAAGGTTGTAGCCTGGGTAACAGAGTAAGAGTCTGTCTAAATAAATAAATAAATAAATAAATGATGGACTACAATGAGAATAGAAAACCATACAGACATTTACATTTACTATACCAGCTCCAGAATGTGTAGTTTAATGACCTGGTTTTGAAGGTTTCTGGTATTAAGAGTAAGAGTTACTACCGGTAAGGCATTTGAAACTTACGGATTTATTGTTTGTTGGCTATTTCTGAGACTGAAAATTACTAAGATCCAAGAAAACTGACAAGAGTAGAGTGTACAGGTTAGCAAAGCCAATGGGAACCAAATCCCATGTAGGTGAAACTTGTCATGTAGTCATATGCAAGTGGGAACTGACAGATGAAATCATTAGGAGATAACATAGGGGTCAGTGCTTTTCTTGAGCTACACAGATTTAAGTTGTTTTGACATCAGCAAATATCCTGGGTAAACATGAAAGAGAAAAGTCCTTTTCAAAATGGAGGCTTCCTCTTGTCCCTCTATGTGTCTTAGTAGTAAAGGCTATAGATGAAAGTTACGATGAGTGTAACTTTCCCTTTAAGAAGATGAAAATTGAGCTTATTTTATTAATGAAGATAGAAGATGGAGAACAGTAGAGCTGCCTGGCTTTTGTTTATGAAAATGGTCTTTTTACTTTTGCTTTGACATTCAATCTCTGTTGCATTAAATTCAATCTTTGTGTAACTGAATCAGTAAAAGAACACATTTAGAAAGTATCATTACTTGATTTCCCAAAGAAGAAAATCAACCAATATGATGGGAATGTGTTTGTTTCATTTTAAAAAACCAAACAAACTGACCAAATTTTGAAATCATTCCTAAAATACAGACAGCTTTTGCAAAGAACTCTGATTAATTTGAAGGAGTCCCTGGCCCCAAACAGTGTTCACTGCTTTTACTAGTTTATATTTTCATTTTTCTTAGCCAAGTAGCATTTTATGTGCCTATATTCTGTATAGAATAAAATGTAAAGAAGAAGATAGTGCTCATTGCTCTTTCAGCTTTATTGTATTTTTACCCCATGGGATTCAAATTCCACTTCTGTGGAATATCCGGGTAGTGATAGTAGGAAATACATAATCCTGATCATGTACATCATGCCTGAATAGAGCAGGCTGTTTATTATAAGTAGATGCAGAAGAACTAAAATTACATGACATCTCAGCAAAGGGAATGTGGTTTCAGACTATACAACACCATCCACTTTTTTGCAGGATGACCAGCGTGGTGCGTTCATGAAATGGAGAGTGGAAAATTCATGGGGGGAAGACCATGGCCACAAAGGTGAGCTTAATTTGGTAATACTAACTCCAGGTAACTAGAGTAACTGGATTCTGCTTTACTTTGCCTTTCTGGGTGGAAAGCTGCTCTAATGTGAAGGATTTTGGAGTAATTGGTCCCTTTGGCTAGACTCACAACATTATTCTATAGAAAAATGAGGGGATCTGGGCTCGGCACCCACAGCACAGTGGTTATGGTGCCAGCCACATACACTGAGGCTGGAGGGATCAAACCTGGCCCGGGCCAACTAAACAACAATGACAACTGCAACAAAAAATAGCTGGGTGTTGTGGTAGGCTCATGTAGTCCCAGCTACTTGGGAGGCTGAGGCAAGAAAATCGCTGAAGCCCAGGAGTTTGAGGTTGCTGTAAGCTGTGACACCACGACACTCTACTGGGGTTACAAAGTGGGAGACTATCTCCAAAAAAAAAAAAGAACTCCTGGCTTGACGCTCATAGCCCAGTGAGTTGGGCACTGGACACATACATCGAAGCTGGCAGGTTTGAGCCCTGCCCAGCCTGCTAAACAACAACAGTTGCAACAACAACAACAACAAAAAATAGCCAGGCATTGTAGCAGACACCTGTAGTCCCAGCTACTTGGGAGGCTCAGGCAAGAGAATCGCTTAAGCCCAAGAGTTTGAGGTTGCTGTGAGCCCAAGAGTTTGAGGTTGCTGTGAGCTGTAATGCCACAGCACTCTATTGGGGTGACAAAGTGTCTCAAATAAAAAAAAAAGAAAGAAAGAAAAATCAGGGGATCTGGTTTGCCCCCACGATTCCCTTGGCCAATATGGTATGCCTGAATCTCTAGGTTGACTCTGAGACCAGTATGTGCTGACATTTGTTCCAGGCCATGCCAACCTTTTATACCAGAATCACCTGATCAAATGGGAAGGTTGGATGCCTTTGCCAAGAATCTTGCAATATATCTTTTGGTATATTTTCACCTATTTGCACCAGTGCTCTAGAAAGTCAGAAGCCTTCTGAGTGAGAGAATGAAATTGGCAAGAAACTTTCTTTAGGCATTTGTTTAGAAGACTTCTTAGAAGTTATGATGCCTGTGGGTGGCACCTGTGACTCACTGAGTAGGGCGCCGGCCATATACTGAGGGTGGTGGGTTCAAACCCAGCCCCAGCCAAAACTGCAACAACAAAAAAAAGAAGTTATGATGCCTAGAAAACAACACTTGTGGTTACCATTTAGAACTTTTTTATACTAATAAATCAAAACCCTTGCAGAAGTTAAGAGTAAATAAATTATAGGCTAAACAAAATTATACAGGTAATATATAAATTGTAGGGGAAAAAACTTTAATAATCTCACTACACAGAGATAATCGTTGATCAACAGTTTAGGATATACTCCTACAAATTTTATGATTTAATTTTTAGGGTTTCAAACAAAAAATGCCAATAAATACCGTGGTGTATATGTGAACATACATACAGGCATGTGCACTATGTGCTAACAGCATTTTGTAGCCAGTTATTTCCCAGAGTCCATGTTTTTTACTTTTAGCCAGTGAATTCTGGCTAAGAAAATACACATTAATCACAGCTTACAAGATTAATTAGAAAACTGGGAGGAGTAGGAAGGAGGTAGGGAAACCAGAGCCCGGAGATACACAAACACTTGGAACCAAACCCCTGCATACATTTCAAAGAACAGACCTTTTCTTAAAATAAGAGAAGAAGAGAGAGAGAAAGAAAAGAAGAAAGTAGAGATTAGTAGCTCTGTTTCCCACTATGTTTCTCAGAGCTGGAGGATTTTCAAGGGTAAAAGGTAGAGGAGGGGGGTGTGGAGGTTTGGAATTAAGCATGGGGGACTTCCATAGCTTGTATTTGGAAACTGTCTTAGAAGACCCCTTTACACTGAATTTTGAATTTGAGAAGACTTTATTTAGTATGCTGATTGAGCAGCACAGACTGGTATATGATGGACAAAATCTGAAGGTCATAAATCTGTCATTCCAGGTCGTTTCATCTCCTTGTGAATATAATCATTGATGGATTTTGGCTAACTGTCCCTGAATCTGCTGTGAAACTCAGCAGCTCAGTGTTTATTTGTAAACAAACACAAGCGCTATTAGGGCATTTCTATTCATCATCAAATAGTTGCCTGTCCCCCTTCTGTGACTACTGTGATTACAGGGGTCTATTATGAATAAGAATGCAACATTTTAAAATTGGTGATTTCTTAGAAGGTGAATTTCATTTTAAGACAAATGTACATCAGAGTCAGAGAGAGGTTTAAACCTCAGCAAAACTAGGAGAAAGATTAAAACTAATTCACAATTTAGTAACATGATGTTATAAATCAGCGGTAATCAAGAAATCGATGCTTAAGTTGGAAAGATTTGATTATTTGTAGCAAACATAAGATCTTGGGTTAAAATTGTTTTTCTATTGCTTCAGATGAACCTCTGTAGTTTCTGTTTCATTTCTGGTCTAATTTGGTCCCATAATTGGGTTTGTTATCATATAGGTTAGCATCTAAGAAAAGAACTGAAGTTATGGTTTATTTAGATGACCCTGGAACCATTGGCTTGCTTTTTCTTATTGTTGCTTATTTGTTTTCTTTTTCTTTTGTAATTTTGTTGCTTTTTAAAAAAAATTGTAGGGGGTTATTTTATTTCATTTTCTTTTTTCTTTTTTTTTGAGACAGAGCCTCAAGCTGTCCCCCTGGGTAGAGTGCTGTGGCATCACAGCTCACAGCAACCTCCAACTCCTGGGCTCAAGCGATTCTCCTGCCTCTGCCTCCCAAGTAACTGGGACTACAGGCGCCTCCCACAACGCTTGGCTATTTTTTGGTTGCAGCTATCATTGTTGTTTGGCGGGCCCAGGCTGGATTCGAACCCTCCAGCTCAGGTGTATGTGGCTGGCGCCAAGCCTTATTTCAATTTCATTTTTATTTTTTCTGTTTTTATGGGGTTTTATTATTTTTTTATTTTGCATTTCTTTGGCTTCCTTTTTTGATATTTTTCCATCTGTGACAGTCACTCAGTTAGTAGATAGTCGTGACATTCATTTAAGAGAGAATAAATAGGACCAGGCACAGTGGCTCACACCTGTAATACTAACACTCTGGCCAAGGCAGGAGGATTGTTTGAGCTTAGGAGTTCAAGACCAGCCTGAGCAAGAGTTAGACCCTGTCTCTACTAAAAATATAAAAAATTATCTGGGCTTTGTGGTAGGGGCCTATAGTCTCAGCTACTTGGGAGGCTGAGGCAAGAAGATCACTTGAACGCAAGGAGTTCCAGGTGCTGTGAGCTAGGTTGATGCCATGGCATTCTAGCCCGGGCAGCAGAGTGGAGACTCTGTTTCAAAAAAAAAAAAAAAAAAAAAGAAGATGAACACTTGTAGAAAGTCAGGAAAATGTGTATGTTCTACATAGTAGGGATTACTGTCTTTAATACTCTGAACCTAGGCCGGGGGCAGTGGCTCACACCTGTAATTCTAGCATTCTGGGAGGTCAAGGCTGCTGGATTGCCTGAACTCACAGGTTTGAGAGCAGTCAGAGCAAGACCCCATCTCTAAAAATAGCTGGGCATTATGGCAGGTGCCTGTAGTCCCAGCTACTCAGGAGCTACCCAGCTACTAAGTCAAGGGAATTGCTTGAGCCCAAAAGTTTGAGGTTGCTGTGAGCTATGATGCTACAGCACTCTGCTGAGGGTGACAAAATAAGACTCAGTCTGAAACAAACAAAAAATACGCTGAACCTAAATACTTACTTTTAAAGAGAATTCTGGGCCACTTTGCTATTTTTTTTTTTTTTTCATTTAACTTTACCTCTTTCTACTCAGTAAAAGTTTTGCCTCTGCTGATTTATTTATTCCATTCTGAGAAAACTGGGTCTTGATCCCTGTAATCTATTTATAATCCTTTCCAGTGAAATCTGCAGCTATCTAGTAAAGATTAAACTAACTTTTTTGTTGTTCTCAAATAACTGAAATGTTTGAGATTATAAAGAGCAAAGCATTTCATTAGAGAGCCAAAAGATAAGAAATGGAACTGGAGTAGAGTAAGGAATCGTTCATTCAAAGCCAAAATAAATTATTGTGTATGTCTTGTTAATGTTCTTTCTGTCTTAACAGGAAGGAAGGAAAGAAAACATGATCTAATTTAATTGGCACAGTTGGCCTGACCTTAGGAGACCATGTAGTATGTTATGATGTTGCCAATGTGTGTTTACTCTAGCAGAGCCTTCTTGTCTGTCACCCTATTGGACCTTGAGTGGCACGTCTGAGGCAGGACCTCTGTTTGTGCTCTCAGGAGACATGACAACATTAAGAAGCATTACTAGGATTTTGTTTCTGTAGATAACATTGTTAACAGTTTGTTACTATTCTCTTTGGGATTTCTGCCTGTTAGGTTGATGTTTCTGTAAAAGCATGCTGATAATACAAGCTGGAGATAACAGAGCAGAGATACCTGGGCAAGCTGCCCTTGTCCTTTGCCCAGCCCTGGCTTTGGTTCTCCCTGTTGCTCACGTTCGTGGCCTTCCTGCCCACAGACTAGTATGTAAATGAAATAACCTGACTATTTCACAAAACAGAGAGAGGGTTCTTTCTGACCAGGAGAAACAAAAAGAAAAATTAGTTTTTGCCTTCCTGTAGCAGTTGATTTACTTCACATTGGTGAATTCTAGTATTTATAGCAATACTAAAAATTGGACACACATCTGACACGTATACCACCATGGTTTCTTTCCTCCTTCTTGAAATACCTGACTATGCATTTTGTACCTTATTTATAGATTATCTCAGAAGTGGATTTCACAATTAGATGAGGAAATAGACCTTGGGATTTATATTATGTTTTATTTTGAAAAAGTTAATAGAATAAAATATTTTATAAAATATTTAAGAATATAAAATAGGGAAAATAGCCTTTGGTTCCTCTTATTCTTTCTTAGAAATTCACCTGAGAAGAGCCTAATCTTTAATCCAGAATGACCTGCAGGTTAGAATTATAACCCAAACCCTCACACGATGCTCCACTCCCCACTCTTCATTCAGATTCCTAGCCATAAATCGTACGCTAAGAGCCTTGTCTCCTGAAACCAGACAAATGTCATTTACATGACATTACCAGATCCTTTATATAGTTTTGTATCCTCTTAGCTACTGTTTCTGGTCACCAGTGACCATGAATTGGACCATTATTTCTATGGACTACATACCACAGACTAGAGAAGCTGAGAGAGAGCATAGTTTAATGGTTAAGAAAATTGGCTCTGGGCTCGGCGCCTGTGGCTCAACGGGCTAAGGCGCCAGCCACGTACACCTGAGCTGGCGGGTTCGAATCCAGCCCGGGCCCGCTAAACAACAATGACGGCTGCAACCAAAAAATGGCCGGGCGTTGTGGCGGGCGCCTGTAG
>CAUYRH010070393.1:0-17250 GCA_963574655.1 Perodicticus potto
TAGCTGGGGCTACAGGCGCCTGCCACAACTCCCGGCCATCTTTTGGTTGCAGCCGTCATTGTTGTTTGGCGGGCCCGGGCTGGATTTGAACCCGCCAGCTCAGGTGTACGTGGCTGGCGCCTTAGCCCTTTGAGCCACAGGCGCCGAGCCTAGTTTGTGTCTTTCAAGGAGTTAGTCCATTTCATTGAAGCTGTTAAACTTGGGCGGTGTCCTTCCCAGGACTTTCTTAGAGTTCCTTTAATGACTGGTGTTGATGGTGATGTCACCTCTTTCATTTCTGATATTAGTAATTTATATCTTCTTCCTGTTTGTTGGCCAGTTTGTCTAAATATCAGTTTTATTTTTTTTCAAAGAACTAGATTTCAGTTTGATCAACTTGGTGGTTTTTCTGTTTTTAGTTTTATTGATTTCTGATTTAATCTTCCTTCCTCCCACCCTCCCTCCCTCCCTTCCTTCTTCCCTTCAAGACAGAGTCTCACTCTGTCTCCCTGGTAGAGTGCTGTGGTGCCATCACAGCTCACAGTGACCTCAAACTCCTGGCCTCAAGTGATCTTCCTGCCTCAGCCCCCTGAGTAGCTGAAACTACAGGTACCCACCATCACACCTGGATAGTTTTTCTGGTTTTGGTAGAGACAGAGTCTCACTCTTGCTCAGGCTGGCCTCAAACTCCTGAGCTCAAGCAATCCACCCACCTTGGCTTCCCAGAGTGTAGGGATTATAATAGGCGTGAGCCACCGTGCTGGCCCGGCCTGATGCTTTTCATCGCAGTGACATCCTCCCATAAACGTGGCTGGTTCTCCATCCCTGTTCCCAGGCCTTCACACCCACAGGTTCAGCCCCTGGACTACCCACCAAACCCACCTCTCAGAAATCCACCTGTTACAGGGTGTCCTGGAAACCCAGCAGGGTTGCTCTTGATTTCGTAGCAACTGAGAGCCATGGCAGGTATCGGGGTGGGAGAGCAGGAGTAGGGGTGGGTTGAGGACTTAGGGTAGTGGGCTAGGCTGGAACAGAGGGAAGAAGATTTTGTCTGGGTTGGATGTGAGACTGTGCCTGGGCTGCACGCAGGAGCCCCTGGTGGGCGTGTGCTGGGGTCCCATCCTCCGGGGAAGCAGGGGCCTCAGCATAATAGGGATGGTTTGATGTGCAGATACAAGTGGTCCCACATGGCAGCTTGCCCTCATCTGCTGGTGGCTCCAAAGGGGTCTGGAGAAGGTGGAGGCCATGAATGGGACCCAGGGCAAACAGGCAGTGCACCATGCATTTTGTCTGCCACTGGCCTGCCCACTCCACCATCAAGGACAGCTTGCCGATGGTTTGGTGCTTATTAATAATAATTAGTAAGTCCCAGGCAACATGGCGCTTGGTCTGACACGTGCCTTGCATCCCCTGCCCTGCCCTGAGTCTCTGAGGCAGGGGTATCCTGGAAACAGGCCTCCCCCCCCGCGATGGGTCTGTGATCAGCATCTGAGCTTGGGATGCCTGGCTTTCCCAGGGGCTGCAGTACACACAGTGGGTGGCATAGTGGGCTTCCAACTGTGGACCCCCAGGACTTTGGCAGCAATAGGCAGGAATAAAGAAAGGCTGGACCTGAAAGCCTTCTGAGGGTGGGGTGTGGTCAGGCAGGTCGGAGCTCACTCCGACTCTCAAGTGCTGAGACCTCAGTCCTGCAAGAGGGCCTGGCCTGAAACATGGCAGCCACTGGGAAGGTCAGAGCTGGGGTCCTGCTTCTGGCCCACTGGGGGAGGGCAGTGCTGGTGTGTGAAGCCTGGGATCCAGCCTGGCAGCTACCTTTCTGGATCCCTCAGCTGTGGCCTCACCCGTGATGACCGACAGTGACCTTGGCCCCTGTCCCAAACCAGCTTTACTGGGTTTTTCTATCCCAAGGTCCTAAAAGCCTTGACTATTCTGGGCTGTTCTGTGCCCAGCTCCAGGCCGCTGGGAGGCTGAGTCAGGCTCGTTTACAGAGAGGGGAGCTGTGGCTTAGACAGGTGGCACAGGTGGTCAGTGGGGCTAGGTGCCTCCTAGGTCCTACCCTGAGCTCTCTCTGTCTCCTAGCACCCTGAGCACCCCAGCCATCTGACCCTAGCCACGGGAGACAGCGGGGGCCTAAGGAAGCTGCCCCCCCAGGAGCCATCAGTGGTGTGTCCACCTCCAAACCCTAGTGGACTTTCTGCTTCTGATTCTGTGTGTAACTGCATTTGAGAGGGCTACAGGCAGCACACATTAATTTTTTAATTAAAAGCAAACAATAAATCCTCAGTTATTTTGCTACTAAGGAAACAGACACAATAAAAAGAAGTGAGGCAGAAACAGGTGGGATAGGCCTGTCTATGTGGGGGGCGCCAAAGCCCCTGGCCAGCAGGAGCCTTGGAAAAGAAGAATCCCTGTAGTTTGTGATCAGAGCCCTGGCCACATAGTCAGGAAGTCGCTTGCCACGACCTCTGGGGGTGGATCTGAAAGGGCCTTTGCTGCTGAGAATGTGCAAGAGATTTTATTTTCTTTAGGCAGCAAGAAATGGTCTGATAAATATTTTATGTACCTTTCAAAACAAATTCAGCTAAGAGAAGGTTACACTGTCAGATGACCCTGCCTGGACTGACAGCCCAGGGTGCGGAAACCTGCAGGCTTGTCCGCCAGGAGAAGCTTCTGGGTCACTGCCTTGCCTGCTCGCTGCTGGGAGGGGTGCCTGGTGTGCTGGGCAGCTGGGGAGCAGGGCAGGGCTCTGGCCATAAGGGAGGGGGAGTAAGGGCCCTGGTCTGGGTGGGGGGCCTCAGCTTTATAGGGGCTGGGGTGGGCAGTACTGGAGGCCAGCTGGCAGGAAGGACACAAGCACATTTACTCACACAGGGGTGTCTGGGGGTCGTGGGGCCGGGGTCATCCAACAGCTCCCCTGGGGGTGAGGTGGGCAGAGGGAATTCCTGGCCCTGCCAGAGGGCTACAGCAGGACTTTGGGGGCCTGCATTCAGACCATGGCAGCTGGTGGCCACCTCTGGCCTTGACATGGCCAGGAGGGCCTCCACTTTGGTGTGTCCTCCCTTCAAAGCCCCACCAGCTGTCCATAGAGAGCATCACACCTGGGGATGCCAAGACCCCCCTTTGTAGGTGACAAGACCATGCTGTAGGTGGAGCACGGCGTAATGAGTGTCCTGAATCCTCCCCACCAGCTGCCACCCCAACTCCTCCTGGTGCCCAGATCACCCCGAGTGACGTCCTGCAGGTGGCGCTGCTGCAACGCACGGCTCCTGGCAGGCGGCTGGGTCAGGGCCCCCACCACCCCCAAGCCATCCTGGAGCTGCCTGAGTCTGGGTGGATGTCGGTGCCTTTGGCAGAGGGGAGGCCAGACAGACGAAGCCTGGTGGAAAGTCTGTCTTACAACTGGGGTCTGTCTCCTCCTACCTTGAAACTGATTTCAGCTTGACTAGTGTGTAGTCTGAGCCACTCAGCCACTGAGCAGAGGACATGTGAGGTGTCCTGGGCTTCAGGGGGCCGTTACCAGGAACCTGACCCTCAGGATGCCCAGGGGAGCTTCCAGATCTCTCCACCAGGGAAGGGCTCTGTCTGCTCTGACTCACACTTAGGCCAGAGGCAGCAAGTGTGACCACGGAGTTAGGCCAGTGCCCCGTTGCTAGACACTCCAGACCCCAAATCACACAGGCAGCAGCATCAAGCTGAGATGAAGACGGGGCAGCAGGAGGCAGGCATGGAGCCACAGAGGAGGCTGGGGTGTGTGTATGCGTGTGTGCTGCAGCAGCTCCAGACTGTTTCTCCGGGCAAGGGCAGGGTGGGGGCTGGGACTCTGGGGTCCACATCCTCATTTTGTCTTTTTCCTTTCTTCTCTGGTAAAAGTTGGGACACCAGGAAATGAGGTTACCCCAGATTTAAATGACCCTAGTTCTGATGACCGCTAGAATGGCATTGCATGCCTGCTGGCCACCAGCCCTCTGTCCATCCAGGCTCTAGCCTGAAGCCCCTCCAGGACCACATGCTGCCACCTCAGCCTGACCCTGAGGGCCGAGGGGGACAGGTCCTAGGGGCTCAGTGGCAGGTCCTTGGGGTTCTGACCCCGGAGTCTGAGGGGCCTCATCTAGGAGGTTGAATTGTCTCGACTATAGAGAATGAGTTTTCTGAGTCTGTTACGTGTTTCTTCATTTTGTCTTTGGAGAGCCATGGGGGCAGCATCCAGGGCTGGGCCTTTCTGGGAACACCACCACTGGGCAGTCCTCAGGCTCTGTCTTGGTTCTTTCCTCTCCTTTGCCTCCAAACATGGTCAGGGAAGCAGGTGGTGCAGGAAATGCAGGCAGGGCCTGAGTGACCAGCTTAGTGTGGGTTTGAGTTCTGATTTCTGAGTGGGGCTGAGCAAACACTCCTGCTGTCATTGAAACTGGAATAACACATGACATTCATCCAGCAGACCCTTATACATGGTCAGCTGTGAGCACTTTGCTATATAGACACAGCAAAGCAGGGGCCTGGCCCTGTTGGGGTGTTCCACACAGTGGGGTGTAGATGAGGGCTCTCAGAGAGCAAGGCCAGTGTGTGGTGTTTGTGTTCAGATATGCCCCCCCATCCCCACCCAGACTGTCCCCTTCTCCCTTCCCTGGGTGCCCCTCAAGAGCCCCTCTCCCCTGGGAGCTCTGCACACCAGCCAGACCAGGCTCTAGCAAAGTCTCTGCCTTCAGCAGCTAACTGCATATTTCCCCTCCAATGAACCAAGCTGCAGCTCCAAGTCACATCTCCATGGCCTGGAAGCCCATCAAGAAGACTCCCTCATAGCACTGAAATGCCCTGGGCTTCCCCAGCATATTTTGCCCTGTGGAAGAGGATGTGGGAGAAGGGTGACAGCTGGATGAAAGAAGGAACTCGCAGAGGGAAGAGGCTGGCCAGGCCTTGCCCCTGTTCCTTGTCTTCTAATGCAGGTAAATTCCAGTGATTTCTGAGAAACTTGCATCAGAAATAATGATTTTACTATAAAAAATAGAAAGGTAGAGCCTGTGTCTATCTGAAATGATACTAGTAATTCAAATGCTTCTGGGGAAAGAACAGCTAGATGCCAACAAAAGAGGTTTTTCTGTCACCACATTTATGGTGTGCTCTATAGTGACTGCAGCCCACAGGGTTGGAACACAGTTGCCCTATCATCCCAGGCCGGGGGCTGACTGTGACGGATTCAGCGTCTCCACAATGCCGATACAAGGTGGATGCCAGAATCTGGAGTTACTTGCTACTGGGAGGGGAGACGCCTATCAGAGTGAATCAGCTGCTCTGGGAGCGTCACCGGCACTGGGGAAACAGGACTGCCACTCAGCCCTGCACTTATTCTCCGTGTCCCCTAGGCTCAGTCCTCAGAGGGGGCAGGGAATGCACCCTACATCCTGGCCTTGAAATCAGAGGACAGACTCTGGGCTAGAAGGGAGCAAGGTCTGGGCTGCTTCTATGAGCACTGCCTTTTCTCCCAGGGAGCAGGGTCCACCCAGCACCCAATGTGGAGGGAAGCCGCTGGCTTTTTGCTGGGTCAAGCTGAGATGGGACCTGGAGTGTCGTGCCTGCCGAGCTCTGTCTCCTGTGTTGCTTCCTAGTAGGGGGTACTATTGTCACCACTCAGCATGACCCCTCTCTCTGTCTCCTGGGCCTGGGTTTCCTGGCTTGTCCAATGAAGATAAGGTGTATCTGAGGATGAGGTTGCAGATTGGAGGTGCAGACGCAGAAACCGGCGCCAAGTGTGCTCACTGCCACTGGGAGGCTGGTTTGGGGTCGTGGCTCACCCCTCTGCCCCACACTCTTGTGAATTATTCAAGTCAGGGCTGCACCTTCAAAGAGCTCACAGTCTCCTGAAACGTGACTGTTGCTATGGAAACACGAACAGGCTATTCCGGTGGGGGATGGGTCTCAAGGGTCTCGCCATGGATGACATGTTGAAAGATGAATGAGTTTTCCCAGCAGAGCTGGGCAAGTGGAGGTGGGGAGGAGGGCACATCCTTCTGGGCAAGTGTGGAGCCCCTGGGAAGCCTGGGAAAACCGACTGGAGCTGTATCCACCTGTATCCACACAGAGCTGTCAGTCTGTTTAGAAATCGCTCAGCAGGACCAGCTATCAGGCTGACACTCTGTTGGCCTCCTCCGTGGCTGGTTTCAGGGTGCAGAGACACAGGGACTGTTACTGGCCACTCAAGTCCAGCCTGTGAATACATCTCTGCCTCCCTCAGGGGAGCTCCCTGAGCTGGAGAGACCTGGGTGCCCTAACTAAGGCCAAAGGCAGAAGAACCAGTCTCTCCATGTTTCTTGGCAATAAGCTGAATAGAGGGATTCCCTCTGTCCCTACCCCCAAGGACGGACGTTGGAGGAACTCCACTCTGCCATGGTCCCCCAGTCCCAATCCCTGCGGTGATCAGGTGGGCACTGAGGTGGGCACACAAGTTCCCCTGTGTATAAATTGTTTATTTCTCCCAGGCAAAGCCACTGACCAGCCCGACACAAGGAGAAGGTGGTCAGTGGGGAGGGGTCCAACTCCAGAACGCGTCCCTTGGCCAGATCCCGGGCCGTCCCACAGCCGGCAGGAGCCTGCGCGGAGTGAAGGCGGAGGCACCACAACTGTGCCTCTGTGCCAGGTACCTCAGCCACGGGTGTCGCAAGCGGGGACCCGGTACCTCAAAACAGCCTGGAGTTGTTGCGCTGGTTGGCTGGTACTGCCCAGCCCCGCCCACCACCACTCCATCCTCGGCTCCGCCCAATCACCGGCTCCGCCACTTCCCCGCCCCCGGCCCGCCCCGGTCCCGCCCCGCCCATAGCCCAGCTCGGCACTGGCCCTGGCCCCACCCACCGCCCAACTCCACCGTTGGTCCCGCCTGCCAACCCAGACCCCGTCCATCGCCCTATTGAATGGCAGGTGTAGGGGTGGCTCTCCAGGGCCTTAAGAGGGAGATACAAGGGCTGACAGGAGAGTGAATGGTTGCTAAGCCTTGTGGAGGGCACCTGCAGCGATCCCAGACCAAGCTGCTGGGCACCCCAGCCTGTTCCATCCCTCCTTCCCTGGGGAACCTCTGTGCTTCCTCTCCCAGGCCTTTGGAGCCCCACTCTGCATCCTTGGGACCCCACTTTGCACTCTCAGGGCCTGGGGCCCTGCCTTGCTATGCCCAGTCTATCCCCAAAGTCAGAGACTGTTCTGTTTCCACCCCTGGGGCACTCTGTTCCAGCCTCTCACAGGGATAGAATGTTTGTCACTCTGTGTTCCCACCAAAAGTGTAGATCTGACCCTCACAGCATTTTCTCTCTCCTCTTCCTTGAATTAGCACCTTTTTACAACTTCAGGGGTGGAAGTGGCCAGAGTTGTCTCCAGACCCACAGGCTGTCTGTGAGGTCTGAGCAGGTCACTTTTAGAGTGGTCTCCAGTGGTTTGGGTGGCTGTGTCAGGGGTCCACCTAGCATTGGCCCCCATCCCTGGCCCTCTGTCCTTGGCTGGAGCAGTTCTGGCTTTTTGGGGTCCAGTGGCTCTCACAGGTGTGGGCTCCAGCAACCCCTTTGGTCCTGAGTGTGGGGCGTTCTATGTCAGCAGAGTGTAGACGAACTGCTGTGAAGCCCAGCTGAGGGAGAGTATGGCGCAGACGCCAGCTGGGGCATCTGCCTACTCTCCCCCCCTCCTGCTGTCCTTGCAGGACACAGAAACTGGTTTCAAGTAACATAGTCTTGCTATCTGAAAGTTCACGTTTTGATGACATCAGCCTTTAAGGTGGAGAAGGGACATAGAGGCAGGGTGGCTGAGAGAGTGGTGCAGAGGTCTTGGCAGGGTGGTGGAGCCAGCGGCTAAAGCCTACCATGGATAGAACACCCAGACCCTCAGGGGAGCAGGGGGCCTCTGAGTAGTTCTGCCTCCAGATTAGCACAGTCAGTGCACATGCCCCACTGTGGGGAGCTTTTGGGAGCCAGCATATGGCAGGCTCTGGGAACACCAATAATTTTGTTTCACCAGGGTCTAAAAATGTGTTGGGCCACAGGTGGCATGTCCAGAGTGGCCCCATTGGCTGCCTGAGTGTGCCTGGCTCAAGATGTCCTGCACAAGGGCTATCTGTGAGCTTGTTCTGGAGCTGCCCTGGTGAGAGTGAAGGTCCTGCTGTGACCCAGGGTGCAGTGTAGCCAGGAAAGACTGGACAGCAGGACCGTGCTGGCCTATGGGCTGCAGACACCCTCAACAAGCTGAGATGAAATGCGACCCGAGGTGAGGACACAACTCAGCTGCCAGTGGGGACGTGGAGGGGCGGGCGGAGGCCCATCCACCAGGGCAGAACTGGGTCCCATCCTAGGCCTCTCTGGCTCCATGTCTCCACTGCCCACCAGTGTTTCTCTCAGTGTGGCATGAGCTGATCCCCTGGAGCCACAGGGAATTTCCTTTGTACCTGGATTTCCCGGGTCCAACCTTATATCTCCCAAATGGAGTCTGCAGGGTGAAGCCTGGGGACTGACATTTTCCTCTTTAGAGTTTGAGGACCTCGGCCTTGGTCAATGCCACCTTCTGGGCACAGAGACACCTGAGTGCCAGCACATTTTCCAGCTCCCTTCTGGCCATCTGGAAAGGGCAGAGCCAGCAAGCAGAGGTTAGCAGCAGAGGGTCAGCTGCTGGGGCAGGGAAGAATGCCTTCACTGGCATGCCTAGGGGTTGTCCCAGGGCCCATGAGGTGATACGAGGTGAAGCTTCAGAGATGGAGCAGGGCAGCATGGGATCCTGGTAGACACGGTCACTGTCTACCAGGAGGCAGCACAGAGGTCCCCATCAGGAGGACTGGCCTATCTGTCTGTGTCCTAGTAGGGAAGAAGAGAGGGCAGTATGAGGCAGAAGTGGCTGTGTGCTGGGAACAGGCAGCCACAAGCTCAGGGATCCCAGCCTGTGTCTCCTTTGGCTCACCAGCCTTCCCAAGTGCATGTGGAAGGTGTTTCCTCAGCCCTGAGGCCCAGCATGCTTCCTATTTCCACTTTGCTGCCAGGAACTCTAACACACATGCACACTCGCACCATGACTGCAGCCTTATGCTGCCACTCAGGCCATTTCTCCAGAAGAGCCGTGCCTCGACCCAGCTTGTCTCACTTTGCATTAATGTGTACACAAGCCCAGTGTTAACTGGGGATGGTTTGTGTTCCAAACAACATCGGGTGCCTCCTCAGCAAAGCTGGTGGTATTGGCAGCTCAGTGAGCCATGCTACTCGGACTGACCATATCCTGGTGTCACACTTGTTTCAGGGCAGGTGGCTGCACGCACAGCATGCCCAGCCACCCATAGATCATGAAGCTCAGCCCTCAGACGGGCCCTGCCAGCCCCGCCTTGTAAAGAGTCAGCAGGGTTGGCCCCTCTGTCATGCTTGGTATCTCAGTCTTTTCTGGGCAGCAGGCATTGTGATAAACTTAGTGTGAGCTTTGGGTTTGCGATCTGGACAAGAATTGTGGGACTATTAGGGTGTGACTGGAGATTGAGTGGCAGGTAGTTCAAATAGCAAGCGCAAGTTCTGCAGTCTACCTGCTTGGATCCGCAGCCTAGCTATGCCATATAGGAGCTGTGTGACCCTGGACAGTTATCCAACCTCTCTGTGCCTTTGTGTTCTTATCTGTAAAATGAGAAGGAGAGTATGTATCTCAAGAGACTGTTGTGACTATCAAACAGGGTAATGTGTTCCATCCTCTTGCCATCTGACAAGAGCGCCAGTGTTAGTGGCTTTACTGCCATCATCGTCACCATCCCCAACGTCATCATCCTCATAATCATCACTATCACCACCTCATCATCATTCTCACTATCATTGCTGTCACCATCACCACCACCACCATCACCATCATTACCACCATCACCACCATCATTACCACCATGACCTTTACCATCACTACCACCATGACCATCACCACCACCACCACCATCACCATCATTACCACCATCACCACCATCATTGCCACCATGACCTTTACTGTCACCACCACCATGACCATCACCACCATCATCATCACCACCACCATTACATCACCATTACCATCACCACCACCACCATCACCATTATCACCACCATCACCACCACCATTACCATCACCACCATCACCGTCAGTACCACCATTACCATACTGTCACCATCACCATTACCACCACCATCACAATCACCACCAATATCACCATCACTATCACCATCACCATCACCACCACCATCACCACCACAATTGCCATCATCACCACCATTGCCACCACCATCATCATTGTCATCGTCACCATTAACATAGCATTTTCCCAGAACCATGTCACCCACATCGTCAAATGAGGACTCTGTGACTCCTAGGCCTGTTTCTCTGGCTGTTTTTTCTTTGGGGTTGGGGGAGTTGGAACCAGGGCCAGGAACCAGCTATCTTTGCTGCACACCTGTGCCTGTCTGGCAGAGGTGCCAGACCCTGGGAATCTGCCAGGTCTGGGAGCTCCCATCAGAGCCAAGTGTTTCTATACAGCCTCAAAGCCCTGGAGAAGTTCCCAGTCCACTGTTTCCCCTTTGTCCAGAGAGAACAGTCTGGCAATGTGTCTTTCTCAGCCTAGGCCCACATATGAGCAGGACTCGGTTAGAGTCTTGAGAGCAGTGATGCTCAGCCACATATAGGCCTTGACCTCTTGCCCCACTGCACTCAGCACTTCTAATGATCACTGGTGTCATCCGGAATGGGGCTGTGCCACTGATGTGTCCCCATTTACATTTTAGGAAAGGCAGGCTTGGGGGTCTTGGGATCGATCCCCCTGTAGTTCCAGCTTCAAGCACTAGAGCCAGGCTGTGACCTGCTTTAGTCTCCTCCACATGGGGTGGCTGTGCCTCCCCTCCCTAGGGCTTTAGGTTCTCCTGGGGAGGTGACTGTGCCCCCACCCAGGCTGTCCCCCTACCTCCACCATCCCAAGCCCAGCCTCAGTGGTGGCAGCAGGAAGAGGAATTCTTCCTTTGAATTTCTACATCAAAGCCTCTGGCCATAGGGATGGGTGGGGTTGGGGTGCTAGACACCTAGCTGGCTGCCCTGGCCTGAGCTGTCCACACAGCAGGCACCCCAAGGGGCTGCCTTGGCACTGATCCCAAGCAGGGCACCCAGAGCTGAGTTGACAGCCCCTTTCCTCTATGTGCTTTGCCTTCTCGGCCTCTGATCTGTGAGCCTAGGTGGGAGCCAGACCTCCCCTCAGGGATGTTGGGCCCGGATGCTGTGGCATCTGAGTGTCCTGCTCTCCAAGCTGGAGCCCAAGAGCCTCCTGCCTAGGTCCTCGTGTGGTCACAGGGTGGAGGTTATGCCTCATACTCCCCTCCCTAGGCCCCCGCCTGGCCTGGTGCAGGGAGAGCCTAGAGCAGTTCCTGCCAGGACACCAGCAGCCTATGTGGGTGTTGCCCTTTCTCTTCCACTGAAAAGGGATTCATGCCTTAGCCATGGAATATAAAATGAATGAAAAGAAAAGGAAAAGAATGAAATGAATACAAAAGGAAAAGTAAGTGAACCCAGGAGTACTTTTTCCCCAAAAGTGGTTAACTTATCACCTGTTACTGAGAAAATTAACAAGAATACCCAGTCATAGACCTGTAGAGCTAGCAGTTTCCTGGAGCCCTGGGTTTCCTAAGAAATGCCCCAGAGCTTATGCAAAGAGAGTGGGAGGTTCAGGACTGGGGGTGCGAGGCTGAAGGTTGGTGGGAGTGTAGGGCTGGTGGTGTGTAGGGCTGGTGGGGGTGCAGGGCTGAGAGGTACAGGGCTCGTGGGGGTGCAGAGCTGGGACTACAGGGCTGAGGAATGCAGGGCTGGTAAGGTTGCTGGCCTGGAGGTTCAAGAACTGGGGAGTGCAGGGCTGGTGGGGTGCAGGGCTAAGGATGTAGGACTGGGGGGTGTGGGTATGGTGGGGATACAGGGCTGGTGGAGGGTGCAGGGCTGAGGGGTGCAGGGCTGGTGGGGTGCAGGGCTAGAGGGTCAGGACGGGGGGATGCAGGGCTGGTTCAGGTGCAGGGCTGGGGTTGCTGGCCTGACCTAGAGCCCTCCCAGCAGCATGGAGGCAGCTGTGCTTTTTTCTCTTTTATAAATAGAAGTTTCATCAGGTAAACTTGCTTTTGAAGATGAGTCCTGTGGACGGACAGTGTTAGAAACACCATCTGGGGCAGTGGCCTGTGGTGCCCACAGCTGCCTGTCCCAGATACCAGTAGGCAGAGAGACCCCAGAGCTGGGCGCAGACAATGGACTCCAAAGTGGACGCCAGGTGTGTCCTGAGCCCTAGGTGAAGGTGAACCATCCTGGGGCCAGGGACGGTGTGATTTCATGGCCTTATCTTGGTTGCTGAGACATCCTCCTTGGTGAGACTCTGACATTGTGTCTTAGGCAGCTGGGGGAGGGTGCCTGGACCCCATCCTGACTCTCCCCTCCCCCCACCTGCCCACCTTCACCCTGGAGGCTGCATCCAGCAAGTACAGCTTGGGGCAATGAAATTCTATTAAAACAGCGCGTCTCCCAGAGTGGAGAGTGAAAAGTCTCTACCTGTTTGGCGAGCCCTGGGCCCCAGCATCTGGAGCCTGCAGGAATGAGATGAAGGGCCCAGCGTGCTGCTCAGCTCTGGGGTGTCTCTGCAGGAGACAAGGAGCAGCTCACAGGGCCAGTGGGGGTGTTGCAGCTAATTAAGCCGCAAGGTGCAGTGCAGGGACCTTAATTAGCTGCATTCCCTTCACTCTGCCTGCAGAGTTCCAGAGGCCTGCAAACCAACAGGGGGAGTCTAACTGGGCTGAGGAGGGTGGTGGGGGCAGCCAGTGATCTGTGCTGCTCCCAGGGACTTAGGGTTCCTCCTCCTTCCATCCTGAACATCCCCTCCCAGTGGGCTAGGCAGAGTGGACTCAGCAAGAAGTGTCCTTTAAAGCTGTGGTTCTCCTTGGGCTATGGGTTTCCCCTGGGGGAAGCTGAGGCTGGGCCAGAGACCACAGAGGGGACAGCAGGAGGTTCTTGTGGGGGACTAGGTGGCAGGTTCAGCAGGAGCAGGAGGAGGCCACATGCCTCCAAGCAGACTCTTCCAGACAGGCTGGACCAGATCCCAGGGGCCACTTCCCAGGGGCCCAAGTCTGAACCCACAGGTTATGGGGGCAGGGGGAAGCACCCCTCCCTGCCAGGTGCTCCAGGAAGTCATCCCTGAGCCCCACCCACTTGTCATCTAGGGGCTGGAGTCAGACCCGGAACTCATGTCCACTGCAAAAAACACAGCACCACTGCCCGAGAAAGAACTGGGCTGCCGGGCTGGCCACTCCACTTATGCCTTCTCAGCCAGAGGGGCCCAGCAGGCTTGTGCAGGCCCAGGGGCTCTGAATCTGATCTCTGAAATGATACTTGAAACACTGTCATGGTCCTAGCCATGAAGAGGCCACTTCTCCCCACCCAGCCCTCCTTGTCAGCCCAGCCTTCACCCCCTGTACTGCCATAGTCAGCCAGCACTCTGCCAGGGTGCCAGGGCCTCCTTGGGGCAGTGGGTTTTCATTCAAGACCTGAATAGGGTCAGCCAGGTGAAGCAGTGCACAGGCAGCTGGGGAACATGTCGTTCCGAGCAGGAAAGAGCTGGGTGTCTGCTAGACCAGCAGGAGAAAAGACAGGGCGGTTCATTGTGGTCCCCTTGGGCCACGGACAGAGTCAGGTCACTCTTCCGGTTGTCCCTCCCCTCAATGTCACCCTGGGTCTAAGCTCTGGAATGCCCGGGTGGTGGATCTGCTTTGCTTTTATTTCCTGTGCGGCTGGCAGCATGCCCAGGAGATAGTTGCTGGGTTTAACGGGATTGGGGACAGGACAGTGGACCTGAGCTGGATGTCTCAGCTCTGTCCCAGGTGGTAGCTGACTCTGATGTCCCTACAGACCTGGAGATTGGCTGAGTCTCCTCGTCTCAAACTCAGATGTCTAGCCTCAGGGTCTCTGCAGCCTCTATAGCTCTGGCATCCTATAATTCTGTTTTTGCAGACCTCAAAGGAGCCATTCCAAGAGAAGCTGCTCTCTCACTGCTTAAGTAGCTTCCCTGGGCCAGGAATGGTCTTCACCAGCCACCACCCTGCCCCAAGGTCATACCTGGGCCCCTTCATCATAGCCCAGAGCTCCTGAGGTGAGGCTAGGCACCTGGGGAGTTCACCAGGCCCAGGATGGTGGCTTCCAAACTCACACCTGCAAAAGCTTCTCCTGGATCCAGGCAAAGGGCTGTAGGCAGTGCCTGGAGATGAGCCACTCCTGGCCACCTACCCACGTGGCCCCTGCCCCAGTGCATGGGCACTTGCTGCCCAGGGCTGGGCTCATGTCGATAGCTGAATAAGGCCCCTTGGTAGTGGAAATGGCCATGCCCAGTGGAGCCTGGCCAATAGGAAGGGATATATGCCAGCCCACCATAAGACGCCACAGCCAAATCTGTGTTTCCAATGTCGAAAAAATGTATTTAAACTCTGCAAATGGATGTCAGGGCAATTATCCCCACCAGGACTGGGACATGGTCCAGGCCTCCCTGAGAGCAGCAGAGATGTGTCAAGTGCTTCCAGACCGGGGATTGGGAAAGGTACTGGGTCTGGAACAGTCCAGGCCCAGAGGCCGGTAGAGCCCCCCATTTGCTGGAAGGAAGAGAAAGATGGGATGCTGAATGTCCTGGCATGAGTGAGCCCAGAAGGGGAGCTTGGCTGGTTCCATGTGGGTCACTAGTGAGGCTCAGAGGCACTGTCTGCACCCCAAGCATGTCCTCAGGCCCCACCCTGCCCAGGTAGCTGCATGGGGCCCCCAGCTCCCGTGCAGTTTCAGAGGATAGCACTTTTGGATGGGAGATGTGATGAGCTATTTGTGGACACGTCTTTGTTGGGGAGCAGGGCTGGTTTGCAGAACTCTCCTGAGCATACACATTCTCTGGGCACAGCTCAGGAGGATGTGGCTTTCCTCCAGGTGGGGTGGGCAGTATGGGTCCCTGAGCTACCTGTGGTGGGGCACCCAGTCCAGGGAGTCTGGTGTTGAAGAGACTCCACACTCAGAGCTCGGTAGGATAGGGTCCCTCTTGCTGGTCAGGTGACCTTGGCTTGGTGTAACAGAATAATGTCACCCCAGATGCTTGTGGCAATCCATCTGGTCTGGCAAATGTCAAAACACTCCAGAAACTAGAAAGTGCTCCATGTTGCAAATGAACTCCCAAAGTCATGCCAAGGCTGGACTCAGACCCAAAGGCACCTGAGCCTACCCGTCCTATTAGCACCCCATGAGGGCCACTGAAATTTGCTGGCCAAGGACCTGTGGTCAGTCCACAGGGACATGTCCACCTGTCTCCCAGTCAGCACATACCACTACCTCCTGCCAAAGGCACTGTCACCCAGGACTAGCTCTGGGGTCCCAGCAGGGAAGCTGTGTCCTGTGTCCTCTTCCTATGTGGCCCCAGCTGGGGCTGGCCTGGGGCACTCAAAGTCTGGGAGGGTGGCAGGGGCAGGAAGGGAGGGGGGATCTGAGTGTGGTCTGGCCTTGAGGGAGGGAGCTGGCAGGGCTGAGGAGGAAACAGGTTTTCCTCTTCACAAGTGGGCAGGTGTCTGTGGAGAGGGCGCTGAGCAGGCAGAGAGCTTAGTCCCTGGAAGTAAGGAGTGCTACCCCCCAGTCAGAGCCATGTCCCAGACATGGTGCTGGTGGTCAGCACCATGCTGCCCTGGAGGACAGGCCTAGCTGAGGGCAGCCCTCAAGTCTGGCTCTCTGGCAGCCTCAGGCTTGGCCAAGGTGTCCAAGCAGTTGATGGTGCAGGAGTTGCCTGAGCTGCGGGTTGTGAGTTCACCAAGTGCCTTAGAAGTCTCCAGTGCCCAGTGCTGGAAGGAGGAGCTGGTGGATTCCAAGGAGGACCTGCCCTGCCCTAACCCTGCCACCACACTTGCCCCGCCACAGCCTGGCAAAAGAAGCCTCTCCTCCCTGACATCAGCCCCTGGGCAGGCTGGAAAAGGCCCCAATTTCCAGATGCAGGGAAGACAATGTGTGGAGGTGAGAGGGGATTTGTGGGGGCCTCCCAGGAGATGTGAAGCTGGTGACTCTAGGGCAGGGTTCAAGGGCCACAGGGCAGGGATGGGGCTGCCTTTCACGAAGTTACTGTCACATTGCTTCTGGAAACACACAAGGGCTGAGGGTACACACACCTTGTAGACACACCCCCTGGGCACACACTCCCTGTGCACACACACACACCTGTGCACACACCCCTGCACAGACACCTCCTGTGCACACACACACACATCCATCTGCACACACAATCATGTGAACACACACCCCAGGCACATGCATCTCTGTGCAGACTTTGTACACAAGGAGCAGATATCCACACATACCATGCACACACAGGAAATTGATCCATGCTTCATGCCATCCTTTGCAGGCCTCTGGAGCTACAGCCATCTCACTGGCTCTGGTAGTGATACCCAACCTGCCCAGGGCTTTCTGCCCTGCCTGCTACGAGGCCTCAACCAGCTCAGGCCCAAGGGATACCCCTGCAGTGCCCTTCAGCTAGCCACATGCCTGCCTGCTTGCAAAGCCTCAGAGTCGAGGAGGGCCAGCACCTCAGTCATATGGGTGGGGAGGCTGAGCTGAGAAGGGCAGAGATGGGGTGGTCATGGGGCAGTCATCCAGAGCTCCATGGCTCACACATGCCTCAGAAAGTGGGGCCCTGCATTGTCCAAGTCAGCAGGGACATGAATGCTTCCCATGGTTTCTGGGAACCAAATCCTGATGTCAGCATCCTTCCTCCTTGGAGGACCCTGGGTCTGGGAAGCTTTGTAGGCAGTGGCCAAGCCCCGGTCTGGGCAGGATGGGCCTGTGAGTGCCCAGTCCCTCTTCCAGGATGTCTGGCAGCCATGGGGTGACTCTGTTCATATCCTGTGTGGAAGGGGCCGCACTCTGCCTGGAAGGGCACAGGGCCTGGGAGGGAGATGGACTCTGCAAACCAGTGATGTTGGGTCCCCTGTGAATCAGCAGCCCCAGAAGGGAAGCCCCCAGGGAGCTGGTGGGCACTGGAGTATGGGATCTCAGGAGACACGATCAGCCCCCAGGGAGCCGGCGGACCCTGGAGTATGGGATCTCTGCAGACATGATCAGCTCCCAGGGAGCCGGCGGACCCTGGAGTATGGGATCTCTGCAGACATGATCAGCCCCCAGGGAGCTGGTGGGCACTGGAGTATGGGATCTCTGCAGACATGATCAGCCCAGGGAGCCAATGGACACTGGAGTATGGGATCTCAGGAGAAACGATCAGCCCCCAGGGAGCCGGCG
>CAUYRH010070396.1:0-33029 GCA_963574655.1 Perodicticus potto
GGCGGGCACCTGCGCAGGGTGACAGTTTGCGGCTCTGACTCAAAAAAAAAAAAAAAAAAAAAAAAAAAAATAAAAAATATTTAAAATAAAAATTAAAAATAAAATTGGGGAGGGGGAAGGAAAAATTTTCAAAGGGAATCATTCCCAAGATAATTTCTGCCTCTTATGTCCATTTATTCCCCCCCTAAAATTATTTATTTCTACACTCCCATCTCCTCTTACCCTATGAAAAAGAGTTTATGACCATATGGACCTCGTTGGGTTATTGGGTAATCATTCGCTTGTGATTCTCCTTTGCTATGCACATTAAAACAAATTTCTCTACCTTCTTCTCCTATTAATCTGCCTTTTGTCAGATCATTTTCCACAAATTTTTAGAGGGTGAAGGGGAAGCTCTCCCTTGGCCCATACAGTCCCCTAAGTGGTGTGTTAGGCAATTCTGCCCATTTCTCAGTCAGCCTTTACAGCATTTTCTCCTACATGATTTTGTCTCTTTGAAGTTTATTTCTTTATCAGCAATAGGATTAGTTATAAAAAGCAAATAAATAGCCATCATTTCTTAGCTTTGCATTTAACATACTCCTTGCTTTGTTTGTTTCTCCTAATTAAGTGGTACTATAATGGCATGTCCATAAAATCTGCCTTTTTTCTTTAAAAAAATATTTTTGTTGGGCAGCGCCTGTGGCTCAAAGGAGTAGGGCGCTGGCCCCATATACCAGAGGTGGTGAGTTCAAACCCAGTCCCGGCCAAAAACTGCAAAAACAAAATTCTAAAAGTTGGAAACACTAGTTCCATCCTATTCAGGAGACAGTTTCAGTGAAATCTTGATTTTCAAGTGTTTCCAGTTTAGTGCATAAGACTTTATTTTCTTTTTTAGTAGATATTAACACTTTGGATTCAATCTCCTTGCCCTGAACTTTTATTGAGGTTTCAACATTTTAAAGCCTTTCTTCTACACCCACACAGCTAGTTATTCTTGGACCATAATCATTCCACTTGGGGTCTGGCTCTGTTAATTTTTAGTTAACCTCTGAGTATCACTACAAACATCTTTGCTTATTCTTCCTACTCACCTGCTTTGGTCATGTGAAGCTGATTATATTAAGAACAATAGCTCCCTGAACTTCTGACTTTTTTTTTTCTTGTTCATGGTAGGGAATCTCTTTAAAAGTTCTTATTTATTTTAAGAGATTTTATTCTGGTTTTTTTTTTTTTTTTTTTATTTTGCAAGGTGAACAGAAATCACCTTTTGTGTGCATTTTCTCCTGCATAAATTAAAAGCAATTTAAAACATCAGTCTTGAAATCATTTGGAAAGTGGAGAATGTCTTAATAATTTGAAGCATCCACAGCCTTAGTTGATAGATGTGATAAAGCCATGGCTCGGCGCCTGTGGCTCAAGTGGCTAGGGCGCCAGCCACATATACCAGAGCTGGCGGATTCGAATCCAGCCCAGACCTGCCCAACAATGACAACTACAACCAAAAAATAGTCAGGCCTGGTGGCGGATGCCTGTAGTCCCAGCTACTTGGGAGGCTGAGGCAAGAGAATTGCTTAAGCCCAAGAATTGGAGGTTGCTGTGAGCTGTGACATCATGGCACTCTACCCAGGGCGACATAGTAACATTCTGTCTCAAAAAAAAAAAAAAAAAAAGAATTGATAAAGCCATTACAAACAGCACCCCCTGTTTCCAGTGTTCAACAAAAGACCACCTCTGAAACCACTGAATTACATTCAGAGAGCACAGTACAATCTTCAGTACTCCATCAACAACTCTGTGATATTGCTTTGAAGAAGTCTATGGCTTCATAATTTCGATTGCTAAGCAAGTGGAATAAATACATCCACAGTACTCATACCCTAAGCTCATTAATTGTTTTGATTCACATCCTGGAGCAAAAGTAACATAGAGATAAAATACCAGGTTCCAATTTAATTGGTCTCAAGAGGTATTTATTGAGTACCTACTGTGTGTTTCTGATTGGATGCATGGAATCCATATAAGTTATAGAGGATTATTTTAACATCGATGAAAAAGATAGGGCTTTACTTTCCTCATCTGGAAACCTAGAAGTCAATATTGCCTGTATCTTTTGATTCAACAAAGATCTTTTCTAACATTTTGGGACAGGAGCACAGAAAGCCACAACAGGCAAATGAGTTAGGCAACCAACTAAAGGAAGGTGAAGATGCTGGTGTTTCCTAACCACCTTGCTTCTGTTTAAAATTGTGGAAGCTATTCCCCTGCTGCAAAGGAGGACCCAGAAATTGCCCTAGTCTAGTCACTTGGAATAATCATACAATTAAAGAAATGGATGGTGCCTATTCATTGTAAATGCTATGTCTCCTTCACACCCCATCACACCTACACCCATATCCATTCATGCATACTCGTACACATGTGCACTCGTTTTTGGTCAAAATACAGGGGATGGATTCCAGTCATATTATATGCAGGAACTTTTGTTTTGCAATTGGGTGAGGAAAGAAAATGTTTTGGTTGGGATAGGGGGCCTGAGGAGGACTAGAGTGAAAGATCTGAAGGAATAGAATGAACTCCACCTACACTGGGTTCTTTGGGCTGGCTTTGATACTCCTATATAGAGAGGAAGTTAGAGACAGAAGCTGAGTCCTGATACCCAGAGACATCCTTGGCATAGACAATGGTCTTATCATTACAGTCTATAACAGCAGTGAGGTGCCTCTAAGATATTTTAAGGGCAAGGGATATAGATAACAGGGGGTAGGACAGGAAGAATATGGAAACCCCCCACTCATGGGACTAACCAAGAGGCTGGTTTGTAGGCACATGGAAAGCATTCCTCTGGGGACTCACGGAAATAACTGGGGAACATTTGCAAGTTATAAGGCTGAGCCTCTGCTTCTACACAGTTGGAAGTTAGTAAGCCAATGAATATTTGGGTTGCTTTTTTCCATACTAGCATACTAAGTACAAGGTATTGGGAACTCCAACTCAACATTGTGATGCTCTGGCCTCAAAAAGAATTTAGGCTTCTAACTAACTACATCTCCAGAAGTAGAAAAGGAAAGTCAACTCTCCGGTTGTTGCTGGATGCAGGTTTGGCTACCCACCACATGAGAGTCAGACACAGGAGGTGAGTGTTGCTGAAGGAAAGATGTTATTCAAGTGCTAGAAGGCTAAGGAAAGGATGCACTGTTGCCTCAAAAACCTTCTCATCTCTTCTGCTTACTGAGCAGCTTATAAAGGAAAGGAGGTAAAGGCTGCTGGAGGCAGAAAGCAAGCTTCTTGCAAGTCGTAATGACTTGCTACTGTTACAGCCTTACCAGGTTCACTGCCTTGCTGCTCTAGAGGAAGCCAATACACTGAGACAGCAGGAAATACTGCAGAGAAAGAGTTTAGTATTGCAGTTCCATGCAAGGAGATAGGAAGAAGTTCTCAAATCCATCCCCCCAATAATTTGGGAGAAAGTGTTTTTAAAGATAGTTTGGCAGGCAAAGAGCCAGGCAACTGGGTCTTCTAATTGGCTGGGTTTGGGGTGGAACCACAGAGGTGTAGAAATTGTCTTCTTTGCTGAATCACTTCTTGGATGGGGGGCACAAGACCACTTGAGTCAGTTCTTAAACATGGGCCACTGTTCTGGGTGGGTGAGACTTTCCACCATAATGCAGGCCAGGACATATCTCAAAACTGGCCTTAGGTTTCACAAAGATGATTTTTTTTTTTTAAGATGATGTTATCTAAGGGAGCAATGAAGAAAATTATGAATCTTTACAACCATCAGCTATATGATTCCTGAGCAGTAAGCAATTTCAGGATAGCAAGGTAGAGAACAATGACTAGTTATATATACATTTTCCCTACCACGGTTCCCACCTTGTGGCCTATTATTAAAGGGTGAGTTCACTAGATGTTTATCAGGCAAACAATAGGCCATCTGGTAGATCTTGCTATCAGCTGTCTGCAGTTGGCCTGTTCTAGACTCTTGATCTGTTTTCCTCCAGATCATTTTCTAATCTTGTGGCCACCAGCTGTGTAGGCAAGCAGCAGGCTAATTCTAAAATTTTCAAGACAGAACAAGCATACTGGAAGCAAATGGCTTCCCTTTAGCTTTCCTAGTAATATAGTCTGAACGGCCCCTGAGTTCTGCTTACTGAATACCAAAACCCCAACTAAACTAAAGAACTAAAGAAGCCACAAGGTCTTTCTGACCTCCTCCACTCCCATCATCTCTCTCAAAGAAGTTGAAATACCTCTATCTGCCTAAGATCTAGACTCACCTAAGAGAACAATTGTTTTTTCTTCTCTTTCTTTAAGACTAAGAGTTTAACAACACCTGAACAGACTCTTTCAGATTAACTATATACAAATTAACCTCTGTTCCTGGATCCATCCATTCTCTCCTGTAATCCTTTATTGCCTCCCAATAGAATTCCTCTTCTAACCACCTACTCCATGACCTGTTTCGCCAAGAAGGTATGTAAACTTCTGAACTCCTTTGGGGAATGGACGATCACTCTGTGATTTTCCCCATAAATAAATGTGTCTGCCTTTTCTCTAATTAATCTGCCTTTTGTAGTTGATTTTTTCAGCAAATCTTCAGGGGGTCAAGGTCCTAGTCCTCTACACTACAAAGTTAAACCTTTTCTTCATGGTCTCCTGTTGCCTGCAGGAAGAATAACCTTCCGTCATCCAATTTCTCAGTTTGTTTTCATTGCCCTCAAAGCAACCTTGTTATCCTTGCAATTATAATTCTTTCTTTCTCTGTGGCGTCTTTTCATCTTCTATCTCTACTCTCCCCACCACTTTTCTGGAAAGTGTCTAACAATCTAATTTCCCTAGGAACAAAAACCTTTCAGTTTAATTCTGCACGGGATTTATATTTGAATAAGGGACAATCTTGCAATCAAAAGGAATTAATTACTCTTTTTTTTTTTTTTTGTAGAGACAAAGTCTCACTTTATCACCCTCGGTAGAGTGCCATGGCATCACACAGCTCACAGCAACCTCCAACTCTTGGGCTTAAGTGATTCTCTTGCCTCAGCCTCCCGAGTAGCTTGGGACCACAGGCGCCCGCCACAACGCCCGGTTATTTTTTTGTTGCAATTTGGCTGGGGCTGGATTTGAACCCACCACCCTCAGTATATGGGGCCGGCGCCTTACCAACCGAGCCACAGGCGCCTCCTGAGTTAATTACTCTTACTCTTAGGACATCAGCAAGAAGTCCTGAAGAGTGTGGACTTGCTGCAAATCCCACCATTTAATAGGTGCATATATCAGGGCTGAGTAAGTTCCTTCATTTTGGTAAAGGCTTGGCGCTTCAAATCCATACACCTCACTCTTGCCCTGTATCTATTCTTGAATTCCATCTTCTCACACATCTCTTTCATGTTTTTCAGGGAGAGAAGCATTCCCCTATGGTTACCATAAAATCTGAATTCTGCTGATACTAGTTGTTGTTCAGGCAAGGGGAGTAAAATCACATCTCACGTAAGACGAGAACCAACTAATTTTCTTTGTGGTTATGGAATTATTTTCCTTGCCACCTTCATGTTATCACTAATGTATACCTTCCAGAGTTATACATTCCAGGGTCCTCTTCCTCTAAAGAGTTTGATATGCTTTTTGGGGGTCTAATTTAAGAGCCTTTTGGTAATTAATAAAAAGCTGTCTTGATATGATACCAAAATGGCTAGGAAAGGGCCATCATAAGGAAAAGGATTGTTCTGGACCTGGTTTGCAGTAATGAGGACAGGACCTTAGTGGGTGAGCCTAAATTATTCTGTTTTGTTATTCAGAGGCAGCGCATTTGAGACTGATGTGCAGGAATTGTACATTTCGTAAATAGAAGTAGGTTAAAGTAATTAATCCTATGTCTTGCAGCTTCAACATTTTCTCCCTTAAGAGAAATTATCAAGGGTCCAAGACAGCTAACAACAAGGTGTAGTGATAAAGTGGTTGAGTTCTCTCTGATTTGGGACCTGCTGTTTGTTCCGGTATATGTTAGTCTGAACGTTCTGTACAAAGCACATGGTTTAAGCCAAAGAGCAAGTATAAATTTGGTGTAACCTTATATCCGTCCTAGTCACAGATATGGAAAATGCTTTCAGAAACTTGCAGTCACATTTTTAAAAGCAACTCACTGGAACTAATCAAGAAGCAATTAGATGCCATCCTGGTGGGGGGAGAAGCTTTAATAAAATGAGTGGGTAATTTCTCTTAGCATTTCTTATATTTCTACTTTCATGCTTAATGAAATGGAAGCTTGAGAAAGAAACTCTGCCCATTACTGTTTTTTTTTTTCTGGGCTAACTTTGAAGCAGTTTTAGAAAACTTCAATATTATTTAGGCTCCTAGACTGTAAGGAGTTTTACTCTTACTATGTTAATCCTGGAACTAAGTGCTTCAATCCATTTGTGTAATAGAAAACTTCAAAGTGCTGGGCAGGCGCATGGCTCATGCCTGTAATCCTAGCACTCTGAGAGGCCAAGGCGGGAGGATCCCTTGACCCCAGGAGTTCAAGACTAGCCTGAGCAAGAGTGAAACCCCTTCTCTACTAAAAATAGAAAAATTAGCCAGGCGTCACGATGGGAGCCTGGAGTTTTAGCTACTCAGGTGGCTGAGGCAGGAGGGTCACTTGAGCCCTGGTGTTAGAGGTTGCTGTGCTGTGAGCTAGGTTGAGGCCATGGCACTCTCGCCTGGGTAACGGAGTGACACTGTCTCAAAGAAAGAAAAAGAAACACCAAAGCAACCTTCACAAATTCATTCACAGTATGACAACAAAAAAAGATGGATCCAAAATCTCGTCCTTTGCCAGTTCAGTAGTGTGCATATTCTTTTAAAGCAAACATAGAGTTTGATTTTGTGCCAAGCATGGTGTTACGTGGACTCATGAAATACTACAAAATCCTCATACACAGTGTTACCAAAAGCTCATCATTTGTCTCTGAGGGCACATTAGAAGATTATGGACATCAGGCCATTCCCTCTGTTACAACAAGAACTAAGACATGCCCATTTTAAATATGAGGCAATGAAGGCTAAGTGATTTGCCTCAGTAAGTGGTGGAGCTACTCTGAAATGGTTCCAAAGCCCATGAAGTCCCATGTATTCATCCAGTCCCAGAATAAAGCTCCCCCTGTGCATTACATGCTTCTAAGGCATGTAAAGAAAGACAGGTGCTGTCTCTCTCCTTCATGTGAGGAAAGAAAAAAAAAAACACACATTTGGTCACGGAAGTGTTCTGTGTTGAATGTTGAGAGTTTAGAACAAAGGAAAACAAAAATCTGTTTTTCTCTTTTCAGTGCTCTATGCAGAAACATGAACCAAAGACCTAGAAATGTTATCCCCCTTTAGGAAAAAAAAAGTCATTTATCAAGTTTTTCCTCTGCTGAAAAATGTCACCATGATGCATAAGGAATGGAAAGGTCTGTCATTTTTAGAAGTAAACTTTAAAAATGTCTTTGTTTTAAAACTTAGTCAAAGCAATATAGTTTTAATAAATATGGAGCTAATAAAATAGCATTATTTTGAGCTTATGAATTGTTAAGCCTATTTTGGGTAATGATTAATGACGAATCATTTTATAAAGCTTGGGTGATTCATCACCAGAGCAGCATGCCTTTAAAACAGGTGTTCTGGGAATTCACATACCCCGTAATACAAGATTTTTTTATTCTCTGTAATTTGGGGATTTCCAAGTCACCTGCAAAGAGGAATAGAGACAAAGTAAGAGGTGTCTACTCTCAGGTCTCCATATTATTTCCACCTTCATGAGATCTTAATAAATTCAGCTATAACAAAATGTAAACTACAAGTAGAGTCCAATTTCAAAAAAGTCTTATCTAAGGAAGATTGTGTAGCTTTTGTAGCAGTATTTTTCTTTCAAGTGTTTTGTCCCCGCTGTGTTATCTTAAAGGATTAAAAAAAGGGGGGGGCAGTAGAAAAATTGTGTCTGTTTCAGAGCTCAGATGTTTTTTAAAAAATGTAGACTGCTTCCCTGGAATTATTCTTTAGAAGGAAAAGTACAAACTTTATTTAACATAGAGAATATAAAGTGATATGACAAAGGTCAAGGGAGGGGGTAAGAAGCTGATAACTGCTGGATTCCACTCCTCTGAACTAATTAAATCATCACATGAGGCCTGGCACAGTGGCTCACGCCTGCAATCTTAGCACTCTGGGAGGCCGAGGTGGGTGGATTGCTTGAGCTCAGGAGTTCCAGACCAGCCTGAGCAAGGGCGAGACCCCACCTCTTCTGGGTGTCGTGGTAGGTGCCTATAGTCCCAGGTACGTGGGAGGCTGAGGCAGGAGGACTGTTGGAGCCCAGGAGTTTGAGATTGCTGTGAGCTAGGCTGACACAATGGCATTCTACCTGGGCAACAGAGTGAGACTGTCTTAGGGGTTAAAGGGAGAAATCCATTGTGTATAAAATAATCAAATGTTAATGTTTGTAAAACCATTTATTTATTCATTCATTTATCCGCTCAGCATTTTTTAATTGAGAAATGCAGGAATTATGTCTCAGTGTGAGGAATAGCTTGAAGGAGGGGAAAACTAAAAATGGGAAACCAGTTAAACAAGAAAGATGCAGGCTTAAAATAGGGTGGTGAGTGTGAGAATGTGAAGAAATGAAAGTAAGAGATATCCTGAGAGAAAAAAGAACAGAATTCAATAACTCTTCATGTGTAGTTGTACCTAATATATACCAGAGACCATGCTAATGAAGGTTGTATAATAGAAAACAAAAGATACCTTCTCCTCAAATTTCCAACACAATCTCCCTCACTACTCCTTGCTCCCAGTTGATGGTCTTGCTTATCTCTCTGAGAAAACAGAAGCAAGCATTACAAATCTACTAACTACCCCAAACCCTCTGCTATACAGTCTGCCTTTGCTCCTGTTAAATTGGAAGACCTGGCCAGGTGCAGTGGCTCACACCCATAATCCTTACACTCTGGGAGGCTGAGATGGGGAAGCTTGAGCTCAGGAGTTCAAGGTCAGACTGAGCAAGAGCAAGACCTCCATCTCTACTAAAAATAGAAAAACTAGCCAGGTGCTGTGGTGAGCACCTGTAGCAGACCTCCTCAGAAAGCTGAGGCAGGAGGATGGCTTGAACCCAGGATTTTGAGGTTGCTGTGAGCTAAGCTGATGCCAAGGCATTCTAGCCTGAATAACAGAGTGAGACTCTGTCTAAAAATAAATAAATAAATAAATAAAATGGAAGACCTGTCAACCTCTTCACATGTGTTCTGCATCCTGTCACTTCATCTCCTCAAGGTGATATGATAACTCTTGTAATTGACCCACTGCTCTACCTTATCAAAATATCCCCCTCAACTGTATCATCCAAACGAGCATAAAACATTCTGTTATTCTCTCATCTTAAATAAACATTTGCTTGAACTCAACATTCTCTTTAGCCAGCATCCCATTTCTTTGCTAAAATTTAAACAAAAAAAATTAAAGAAAAAACATCAAGAGAGTTATCTACCTTTATATCTATACTTCCTCTCTTTCCATTTTTTCTAGAAACCCATTCAGTTAGTCATTGTTCAGACAACTCTACCAAAACTGTTTTTATACTTGTCATCAGTGACCTCCCCTCACCCCTGCAGATTATAAGATCCAAAGGCAAAGCTGGTTTCGTGGTGTTTCTGCAACTTGCACAGCAGCACAGGGCTTTATGGTTGGAAGAGCCCCATGCTTGATTTAATCCTCTGCTGTTGTGATCCTGAAATTCTTAATAAATTTTGAACAGAGGGTCTCATGTTTTCATTTTTTCACTGGACCCAGAAAATTTTATAGCTGGTTCTGTCCAAAGGTCATTTCTGAGTTTGCATTTCTCTAGACTTAGCAACATTTGGCTCACTTGATCAGACACTCTTGAAATATTTGCTTCACATGGATTCGTGAACACCGTTCTCTTGATTGTCATGGCATCTCACTGGCTCTCCTCACCTGGTTACTCTTTGTCTTCCTGACCTCTAAAATGTCGAGTATCCCAAGGCTCAGAGCTCAGTGTTCTTGTCTGCTCTATCTACGTTCCTTCTCAGGGTAATTTTATTTAGTGTCATAACATTAAATAGCATATAAATATTAATCCCCTCTCATTCAAATTTATACCTCTAGGTCAGAACTCTTTCCTGAATGCTTACCTTCTATAGGCAATTGCCTACTCAACATCTTTGCTTAGATGGTGAATAGTAGGCTGACTATACATCTCAGTTTGTCTGGGGCATTTCAAATTTACAGTTACTGTTTATAAAATAGTTCTCTCTCTCTCTCTCTCTCTCTCTCTTTCTCTCTCTCTCTCTCTCTCTCTTTTTGAGACAGAGTCTTGGTCTGTTGCTCAGGCTACAGTGCCATGTCCTCAGCCTAGCTCACAGCAAACTCAAACTCCTGGGTTCAAGCGATCCCTTGACTCCTGCTTCAGCCTCTCAAGGAGTTGGGACTACAGGAGCATGCCATCATACCCAGCTAATTATTCTATTTTTAGTAGAGAAAAACATTCTCTACTAAAGAGAATAGTAGAGAATATTTTTGGCACCTGTGGCTCAAAGGAGTAGGATGCCAGCCCCATATGCCAGAGGTGGTGGGTTCAAACCCAGCCCTGGCCAAAAACTGCAAAAAAAAAAAAAAAATTAAAAAAAAATACTCAGGCTGGATCTTCCTCAGGCATGAGGATTGCTTGAGCTCAGGCTGGTCTCAAACATCTCAGAGCAAGCAATCCTCCCACCTCAGCTTCCCAGGGTGCTAGGATTACAGAAGTGAGCCATTGCACCTGCCCAATAGTTCTCTCTCTCTCTTTTTTTTTTTACGCAAAACTGTAATGATTTGGACACGAAATTATAAGGTCATCCTACTGGTGGACATTTGAAATTAACCATTTCTAAAAACCAAACTTCTGGTGTTCTTTTCTAAGCTTCCCATGCTCTTTTTCATCTTAGTAAAGGGTACTACCATCATTCACGTAATTTCTTGGAACCAGAGGTGGATTTACCGTTTAGCTAATCACAGCTTCATGGTTCTTTACTTCTATGGACCCTTCTAACACTCTAAGTGTGGGTATTAGCAATGTACTGGTATAGTCATATGGTTTTATAAAATTTATTAATTAAGACACAAATTATTCTGATGTTGAAAAGTAGACTTGGAAATAGGCTTTGGAAAGTATTTCAGTCAGGGCTCTCCAGAGAAACAGAACTTGACCAGCCTGAGCAAGAGCAAGACCTCCATCTCTACTAAAAATAGCCAGGTGCTGTGGTGGGCACCTTTAGCAGAGCTACTCGTAAGATATATATAGATATGTAAGAGATTTATTATGGAAATTGGCTTATACAATTATGGAGGCCAGTAAGCCCCATGATATGCCATCTGCCCAAGTGGAAAACAAAGAAAGCCATTACAAATTCAGTACAGTACCAATCTGAGGGCTTGAAAACCAGGGGAGTTGATGGTGTAGCTCCTAGTCTGGGGTTGCAGGGTTGGCACTGGCGCAATTTCTAGAGTCCGAAGGTCTAAAGACCAAGGGCTTTGATAGCTGGAAGCAGTAAAAAAAAGGATGTCCCAGTCAAGAAAGAGAAAAAGAATTCACCCTTCCTCTATAATTTTGTTCCATTGGGGTCCTCAGTGTGTAGGATTATGCCCACTTACGTGGGTGAGGGCAAATTTTCTTTGTTGAGACTACGGATTCTAATGCTAATCCCTTGAGAAACACCCTTTCAGACACATCCAGAAGTGATTTTACTAGCCATTTGGGCATCACATAACCCAGTCAAATTGACACAAAATTAACTATCACAGGTTTCAGTAACACTAGTGAAAATTTACAGACTTCTGATTTGGCTGATTATGAAAGGTACTGTAATACTTTTATCATCTTTAAGTTTATTTATGAAAGCACAGAAAAAATTTAGATAAAAAATTAATGAAACATGAAGCAAAAGTTATAAAGATGAGTGATGAAATCGATAAAAATTATTCTGACATTGAGAGATGAAACGTTTTTTCCAGATTATGCCAAAAGCAGTAATTCATTAAGAGGAAGAGATAAATTTTGAATAGAAGTAATGAATAGGCTCTTGGATTGTTTAAGAATCCAAATAGTGAAGAGAAGTATATCATATGAATAAATTGGGAAAAGATTTAAATTTCTTGCTGATTTGACACAAAGTACAGTCATTGATTAAGATAACATAAAACTCATAATAATGCCACTACAACAAGCATATTGACTCAAAACTAGCTAATGACTATCATCAATTCCAATAGCATTTAAGATTAGTTGCTGTACAAGAAAATTCAAAATACTCTAAAATCTTATACCTCATAAAGTAAATAAATTTGATAAGGTTTTTCAAATTTGCCAATAATCTTGAAACTGTACATGATGTTACCAATAGCATGCTGCAAAGCTGAAAGAAATGTGTAAAAACTATCAGTAATAAAAAATTAATCAACCATGCCAGAGAGAATATTGACTTTTCTTCAAAGAGCATGCAGACAAAAACTATAGGAAAAAAAGATAGGATAGCAGTGTACCAGGCAGTTAATTAATAAAAGTATTGTCTTATTTTCTTGGATTTGTGTCATGCTTGTGGTATTTGTCAGTTTTTTAAAAAACAAATGGGCTCAGGGTGGCGCCTGTGGCTCAGTGAGTAGGGCACCGGCCCCATATACCAAGGGTGGCGAGTTCAAACCCGGTCCCTGCTAAACTGCAACAAAAATAATTAGCTGGGCGTTGTGGCAGGCGCCTGTAGTCCCAGCTACTTGGGAGGCTGAGGCAAGAGAATCGCCTAAGCCCAAGACCCGGAGGTTGCTGTGAGCTGTGTGATGCCACAGCACTCTACAAAGGGCGATAAAGTGAGACTCTGTCTCTACAAAATAAATAAATAAATAAATAAATAAAAATAAAAAAAATAAAGTGAAAACTTACCTGTTCTCCACATACCCAATGTACAATAGTGAGGGAAGCATAGCTGTGATAACCACTACAGACACTCCAATATAAAAAAACGGGGGAAGATTGGTCCAAAGAAATTCTGAAATTTCGATGGGGTCATATTGGAAGTTCTTGATTAGGCCTAAGTCCTACCCCTGCCCAGAAGTTATTTTACATGACCCGCAGCTCTAACTCTTATACTTATGGATTTGTTCTGCCCCGAGTTCATGTTTTCAATGCACAGTTTTTTCAACTTGCTCCATGCCTATAGAAGTTTTAGGGTCCAAAGTCATCTTTATATTTTACAGGGTTTTTTTTGTCCCTTTCAGTACAAGCTAGCAGTGTTTCTTTCAACATATTATTTTTAAAACTTTCTGTTTACCTATGAATTGTTTTGGAGGGAGGGTCTCACTCTATTAGACAAAATCGCTTCAAGAGAAGTCTTTTTCTACCTTTAACTTCTGCAGAGACTACCGACGGCCAGCAATCTTAAGCTTCTTAGAAGGCTTAGTATTGAACTAACTGCATCTCCGAGGTACTGTTTTGCATTTTTCTGAGGTCTTAACAATTTTCCAGACATTCTGAGTTGCTTCTTTGTACCCTGTTTTCTGACAGGGACTTGGATTTGATCCTTGCCCCAGAGCAATTCTTTAACTTCAGAATGTCTGCCAACTGGAGAAGTTGGGAATTTTCAAAACCAGCAAGCCTGGCTCCTTTTTGTTTATCGGTCCTTCCTTCAGCGTACACTCTCTTCTCACCTGTTATTTTAAACAGCAAGAAGAAACCAGGGGCATCCTCAGGAATTTTCCTGGAAATCTCCATAGTGAAATCACCCTGTTTTTCCATTACTATATTGTTTACTTTCTACATTACCACAGGTGATGGCATTGCTGAACTTTTCGTGCCTGTACAACAGGTTTTTATACTCCACTTTCCGATATTATTTTCCCAGTCTCCTTTAGCCCTCGCCTGCAGTTTGCCTAAAGTCTGTCAGGATTCTATAAGTCTCTTCTATGCTCTTTAGGCTTTTACTTACATCTTCTCAAAAACCCTTCCCATTTCTGCTCACTACCCAATTCCAAAGCTTCTCCGTATTTTAAGATTTTAATCATGGTGGCACTTCATTCCTGGAGCTGAAATCTGTTTTAGATACCTTTTTCTGTATAAAAAGTTGCAACAAAGCTGAATGTCTTAAAAATATCAACATTTATTACCCCACGCAGTTTCTAAGGGTCAGGCATTCAGAAATGGCTTAGCCAGGTGGTTTGGGCTCAGGATCTCTGATGACACCGCAGTCAAGATATTGCAGGTTGCAGCTGTTTAGATCATTAGAGAACATCTGCGAGGCAGGCTGAGACTTTCAAAATAAATACTTTCATACCTTATTTTTATATGTAACTTTGTATTCATAACTTGTACATTCTTCATTTCTACAACACCTGAATCTGCATTAACTCAGACCAAAACTCTTCAATTCTGTCCTTGTCTCAATACGCAACAGTTGGTTTCTTAGTACATTCCATTAGGTTAACCTTCAAAATATTAATATATCTCCAAATCAGTCGCTTATTACAACCTTCACTGTTACCACACTCCTTCGGATCAGAGTCATTTCTCACTGACATTATTGTGATAGAATTGGTCTTTCTGTTTCCACCTTTGATCTCCTTCAGTCTATCGGCAACATAGCAGTCAAAGAGATCTTTTAAAATAAGGCCGGGTGTGGTGGCTCACGCTGCTAGTCCTAGCACTCTCACCCCTGTAATCTTAGCACTCTGGGAGACCAAGGTGGGTGGACTGCCTGAGTTTGGGAGTTCAAGACCAGCCTGAGCAAGAGTTAGACCCCATCTCTAAAAATAGTCTGGCGTGGTGGAGGGTGCCTATAGTCCCAGCTACTTGAGAGGCTGAGGCAAGTGAATCGCTTAAGCCCAGGAGTTTGAGGTTGCTGTGAGCTATGACGTCACAGCCATCTACTGAGAGTAATGAAGTGAGACTCCGTCTCAAAAAAAAAAAAAAAGAGAGAGAGAGATTATTTAAAATAAAAGTCATTTCATGTTACTATTTTGTTCAACTCTTCCAATGACTCCCTATCTCATCCCAAGCAAAACCCAAACCTTACATGTTCTGTGAGGCCCTTGTCTATCTCTCTGACTACTTACCTACTTCTCTCCTCCCACTTACTGTGCTCCAGTTACAATCTACAGTTCTGTTCTTTCTTTTTTTTGTTTTTTGTTTTTTTTTTGCAGTTTTTGGCTGGGGCCGGGTTTTGAACCTGTCACCTCCAGTATATGGGGCCAGCGCCTACGGTTCTGTTCTTACCTCAAAAACTTTGTATTTACTCTTCCTCTTCCTGAATGCTCTTTCCCCAGATATATCTCTTTTTTATCTATAACACATGGTATATTTTACTTCTTTTTAAACATTTTTGTTCATTGTCTCTCACCCTCCACTAAAATGTACTTTGTTTTATTCATAGCGGCATTCTCAGCACATAGAACAACTCAACACAAGCCATATATTCAATAAATATTTATTGATCAATGAGAGGATGAATAAATGAACAAATGAAGTTTTGCAGAGATCAAATTAGTGCTAGGATTACACAGTGTTACTGCAGTCAAAGGGGAAAGGGATAAAAGTAGTATGATCACCTGTGTTAAATGCTATAGAAAGGTAGAAGAAGAGGAGGCCCAAAACATGACAGGGGAAACAGAAAGGTTAAATTTGGTGACTGGAAAATTATGTGATAGAGTAGTTGTAATGCAGTTGTAGAAGCAAAAATCATTGCCAGAAGGTAATGAATGAGGGAGAGAAGCATTCACAGAGGGTGTGTCCTTTTGAAAAAGAGAATAATGAAAGAAAAGGAGGGGGGAAGGGGCAGAGAAAGAGAAAGGGAGAAATAGGATGGACAGTGAAGTGTTTTAGAGCTTAGGAACTTAGACTTTAGAGTCCACTGGTTACGGATTCATATCCCAGCTCCACACTAAATGCTTGCATGATTTGGGGCAAGTTGCTTAAACTCAGGGGCCTCAGTTTGCTCTGTTAATTGGGGATAAGAAAATTACCTATCTCATGAAGGTCGATGTGAGGACTAAATGAAATAACTCATGTAAAGAGTTGGAGTTGGAAACACTTGACTGGAACTAGTAAGAGCTCACAAAGTGCTAGCTTAAGAATAAGTACCTTAAAAGAAGTCATAGAATTGGGTGGTCCCCGTGGCTCAAGGAGTGAGGTGCCAGCCCCATGTACCGGAGGTGGCAGGTTCAAACCTGGCCTGGGCCAAAAACTGCAACGGGAAGAAAAAAAAGAAGTCATAGAATTGAGAAAGGGGGGTTTGGTATTTGGGTGTTTTTTAGAACATGAGAAGACTTGGTAATGCTTAAGATATAAGTAGAATAAGCCAGTGGAGGGAAAAGATTGAAGATGTAAAAATTGTGGGGATGAAATGGAAGTGGACACTTTTTTTTTTGTAGAGACAGAGTCTCACTTTATCGTCCTCGGTAGAGTGCCTTGGTGTCACACAGCTCACAGCAACCTCCAACTCCTGGGCTTAGGTAATTCTCTTGCCTCAGCCTCCCGAGCAGCTGGGACTACAGGCGTTCACCACAATGCCAAGCTATTTTTTTGTTGTAGTTTGGCCGGGGCAGAGTTTGAACCCGCCACCCTTGGTATATGGGGCCAGTGCTTTACCCACTGAGCCAGAGGCGCTACCAGGAAGTGGACAATTTTTGACAGTCCTGGAATAAGTGGAATTAAATGAGATGGGTTTCTTTCTGGCATCCGAGTAGATAAGGACAATTGAATGGGCAACATTGAGAAATTTAAGGGATTAGGGAGAGCTCATTTTTATTTAATAAAACAAAAGAAATCAAGGCATTGTCTGAGAGGATGTGGGATTCAAAGTTGTACAATGCTCATTCTTCCAACTTTACCTTTTCTTCAAAGGCTCATACATTATTCTTGCTCACACTTACTCTCTTCTGTAGTGTTTTCCACAGTCTCCAGCACAGTCAGATACTGTTTTTGTTTTTGTTTTGTTTTTTTTTGAGACAGAGCCTCAAGCTGTCGCCCTGGGTAGAGTGTCGTAGCATCACAGCTCACAGCAACCTCCGACTCCTGGGTTCAAGCGATTCTCCTGCCTCCGCTTCCCAAGTAGCTGGGACTATAGGCGCCCACCATCATTGTTGTTTGGCAGGGCTGGATTTGAACCCGTCAGCTCAGGTGTATGTGGCTGGCACCTTAGCCACTTGAGCCATGGGTGCAGAGCCAGTTTTTCTACTTTTTGTAATGATGAGGTCTCATTCTTGCTCAGGCTCTGAAATCCTTTTGATCAGTTTTTTTTTTTTTTTAGCACTCTGTTGCCCTCAGTGGAGTGCAGCGGCATCACAGCTCACAGCAACTTCCAGCTCTTGGGCTTAGACGATTCTCTTGCCTCAGCCTCCCAAGTATCTGGGACTACAGGCGCCCGCCATAAGGCCTGGCTATTTTTTTTGTTGCAGTTTGGCCACGACTGGGTTCAAATATGGGGCTGGCGCCCTACTCACTGAATCACAGGCACCGCCCCATTTTTGATCAGTTTTGAAGAGGTCATTTTAATGCTCAATATTATCAGATACCTGCTAATGGTAGGAGCATGTAATGTACATTGAACACTTAGACTACTGGCCCATTGCTGGGTGGCCTTTGCAAAAAATGGCTGCCATTGGTCTGCATCAGAAATACAAATTCCTTAAATTTGTGCCCAGTCTATGATGGTCAGTGCATTGCCAATTAATGCAGGGTCCATTGGCTACTAGATTCCATCTGGTCTCATCAGAGAACAGGCCCTTATTATGGGCAACCACATGGGTGACCCACACCAACCTCAACCACTAACCATCCATCACTGATTCCTAGGGAACCCCTCACTCACCCCAAAGGTCCTCTCTCGGAAACATCACCTATCATATCAGCCTCATTATGGGACAAAAAATAAAGAAATAAACACTTTCCCCCATCATAACTTCACAGGCCCTAAAACCTCAAATCAACTTCCAGTCCTAGGCCAACTCCCTTAAGACTGCCTTTTCTGAAGCTCCTCTTTTCTCACAGGTACAATGAGGCCAATGTGGTACAGCCTAGGGAAACTAAACAAACTGCTCTAAAACTGTGATTTCCAAACTTTTTAAAGCCACAGTCAGATACTGTTTTATGCCTGTGTTGGCAAATGAGAAAACACTGAAAGCTCCTTTTTAAAAAGATGATGCTCATGACTTTGAATTTCTCAGGATGCATCTCCCAAATAATTTTGAGGAGGTTTTTGTATCTTTCATACCAGGTTGTTGATAAATATGTCATAAATGGGTAGGTAAATCATTGGTCATTAGACCATAACAATCAACAATGGTAATTGTGCAAAAAACATTTCCAATTTTGGATTTGCTAACAGCTAGTCTACCTTGGGTTTTGTTTTTGTTTGTTTGTTGTTAAGGAAAGGGGTTTCTTCTGAATTGAGTGAGATTGGGATAGAATCAAGAGCAGAGAATACAAGGAGGGTTGCTCAACTCTTCTCTATCAGGATAGTCAAACTGAAATAATCACATTGAACTGAGCTGGTGCTCTACCACTGTGGCAGTGAAGGGTGATATTTTAAAAAATGACTTAACAGCACTTTGTGCTTCCTGGTGACATTACTTCACTCCAAGGTTGACTAGTTCTATTTGTAGCTTTGAATAAACTGAAGGAGGTAAGGGAGGGTGAAGAAGAGAAATGATAGGTCACCCCTCACACTTGAAAATGTTTTTTTGGTCTGATAAATGCAATCATCATCATCAACAACAAACATTTGTTGAGTACTTAGTACTTTGAGGGTAGTTCTAAGGTCAGAGGAATGATTTTAAATGTCACTGCTTAGTGCTGGGAGATTTATCAAGAGAAAAAGAAGACATCAGTTAAAAGTTACTTGGGCAGCTTTTCAAAAGACAACTGGGTTATCTAAATCATTCCCTCTGTGTCTTCCATATTCTAAGAAGACAAGAAAGTATTATTAATTAAATGTGGAATATGTAATGTATTTTTTCACCCTTTGATTTAGATAGGATAGTGACAGCTGCATTTTTTTAATATGCTAAGTACATGTTTTAAAAAACATTCAGAGAACAAAAATATTTATTGCATATCATTGCTTAAAGCTGTCCTATTTTTTTGCTATTAAATCCTTAGTGAAGCCATTGAACCCCATTGACAATTATTTCATTGAAATTTAATTCATTTTGTGATGGTTTTTAGGAACACTGTGCAGCAAGTAATAAGGGTCACATAGATTGTCTTTCTCTTTTGAAATTTATCTGTCCCTTTAATATGCACCTTAAAGTTATTTACCAATCTTGACTGGAATCAGCTGAGGAATTACATCCTCCCCACGGGCAAGGAGAAAATTCAAATCCTAGCAAAGCATCAACTTGTAAAAACTGTTACTTAGAAACTTACTCTGGAAACCCGTTCTAGAGAGAATCTCAGGGAGAGAGATGTGACTATTCTTTCTTTTTTTTGCAGTTTTTGGCCAGAGCCGGGTTTGAACCCGCCACCTCCAGTATGAGCCACAGGCGCCACCCCAAAAGACTATTCTTAAACCTTGAAAAAGCTGGTGGCTCTTCTGAATTTCAATAGAATAATGAGAAAAGAAGTAATAATAAAGTGGAGTCATAAGAAAACTTTGAATGGCATGCTGTGTTAGGGGAAGCGGCCCCGACTATTGTGTAACCCAGAAACATGAAAATACAGCATTCAACTTATATTTCAGTTTTGCTTCTTTTTTCTTGGCTCTGTGTTTAGTGTTGTTTAATTTATTTGCTTGGGGTTCATAAAATGAATAAAAAAGAACTAGAATAACCAATTCATAAAAAGTTTCAGTGAAGAGAAATATTGGACCAGAATGTAAATTGGTACAAACTTTCTGAGCATAATTTGCCCCTGAATTTTCAAGGACCTCAAAAATACTTGTAGCCTTTGACTCAGTAATTTCAATTCAAGAAATCCATCTCAAGGAAATAATTGAAAGTGCATATAGTTTTATACACAGGTTAGAGAAGACTAACAATCGTCTCATTTCTCTCCTCCTTTTCATTATAGATGATAAAGAACATACAGAAAAACATTATTGTGCTTGTAAAAATCACCTATAATTCCACCACCCTGAGAGAGTCACCCCAGTTTATAACAATCTTCTTAGTGTTATTTTCTGCATTTTTTTTTTTTTTTTTTTTTTTTTGGCCGGGGCTGGGTTTGAATGAGCCACAGGTGCCACCCCTTAGTGTTATTTTCTTCGAGACTCCTTTAATTTTCTATTTGAGGCCATAACAAATTACCATAACTTTAGTACTTTAAAACAACACAAATTTATTATCTTAAAGTCATGTGAGAAGTCCTGATGCAGGTCTTGCTGGGTTAAAATAAAGATGTTGACATGGCTGCATTTCGTTTTGGAAGCTCTGGGGGAGAATTCACTTCCTTGCCTTTTCAAGTTTCTAGAGGCCACACTCACATTCCTTGGCTAATGGCCTCCTCCCTCCATCCTCATAGCCAGCAACTTCCTGTGCCTTTCTGTAATCTTTCTGCCTCTGATCACAGGTAAGATTTCTCTACTTTTAACGATCCATGTGATTAGATCAAGCCCATTCAGATAATACAGGAAAATCTCCCCATCTCAGGGTCCTTAAACATAATCACATCCCTAAAGTTCCTTTTGCCACATAAGGTAATGTGTTCATAGGCATTGGGAATCAAGGCATGGACATCTCTGGGGTCATTATTCTGCCTACCACATAAATGTTTCCATGTATGTTAAAAAAATCTATCTTTTCCAAAATTGGGACCATAATATACATAATTTTGTATCTTGCTTTTCTTCTACTTATATTTTAAGAATTTCTCCATGTCATTAAATTTTTTTGAAAACATGATTTTTTAAATGCCATGTAATGTTTAACTTTAAGGAAGTACTATCATTTACTTAATCATTTCTCTACTATTGAACCCGTAGGTTATTTTCAACATTTCTAAAAACCTAATTCAGTACTATTAATGTAGAGTATATTCTACATCAATCTTTGTGGATAATTCTAGTTAACCCTAGGATAAATTCACAGAAATAGAATTATTCAACGAAATGTTTTAGGGGGACATTTCTTAAGATAGGCATATTCATTCCTGCAATAAATATTTGGTGAACACCTGACAATTTTACTTATACAAGCTCTCTTTTCATCCCCACTTATCCTGTCTAACTTCATGCCACTGCAATCTGTAGTCAGAATAATTGCAATTTCTTTATAACCAATTTCACTGTCTTTGGTGTTGCTCTACTCCATTCTTCTCTCCAGATAGCTACTGGAGTGATTCTTCTGAAATATATGATCCTGTCACTCTTCCCTACCCCATCCTCACCATGTCAACTATTAAATGGTTTTCTTTTCTTTTTCTTTCTTTTTTTTGCAGGTTTTGGCCAGGCTGGGTTTGAACCCACCACCTCGGCATATGCAGCCGGTGCCCTACTCCTTTAAGCCATAGGCACCGCCCCTTAAATGGTTGTCTATTGCCTATAGAATAAACATCAAGAGTCTCAGATTGATATAAAACTCTTTCCATGTTTTGTTTCCTACTGCTTCTCTGGTTTCACCTTCCAATTTTACTCTCCTCCTTGCAATTCATGTTCTTTCCACATTTTCTGTTTCTTGCATTTATGCCTTGTTCATGCTATCATCTTTGCTTGGCATGTCCTACTTTACCTGATCAACTTCTTTATAATCCTTTGAGATTTAGCTCAGCTATATCTTCCTCCAGAAAGGCTGACAAGCAATTTTCCTTTGCCCGTGTTCTGAACCTCTCTAGGCTTCATAATATCCTCTGCATATCCTTATTATTGCACTTAGTAAATTTTCTCTGGCAATATATCGCTTCATAATGATAAGTGGTTTAATCCACCAGGAACATATAATAAATCTAAAGCTGCATGGTCTAGTAACATGGAGTCCAAATATATAAAGTTTGTCAGTTACCATTATGAAGCAGGTCTCTTTATCTTAGGTAATCTTTTTTTTTCTGCTTCAAAATATATTGTGTGTATAATAGCTTTCTTTTGTTCACTGGTTAAATAAAATAACATTTTCCATCATTTTACTCTCAAACTTTCTATATCTTTATGTTTTTAATGTATCTCTTAAATAAGTTTATAGTTAGACATCCTTTTTCTCTCTAGTTTCATAATTTTTGTTTTTTAATTGGATCATTTAACCCATTTATAATTATTGCATTTATTGATATATGAGTTTACATCTACCATCATATTTTGTACTTTCTATTTTCCCCACCTGTACTATGCTCCCTTTTCCAGCTTTTCTAGCATTTCCATTATTTTTTATTATTATTCATTTTTCTTTTCAATAGTTTGGAAGTTATAGGACATTTTGTAGTGGTTACCTAGACATTAAAACACTTAATACATTCTAATGCTAATCGGTTATATTATCCTCCACCCGTACAATAAAATGACCTTAAAACACTTTAACTCCATTGACATCTCCACTGAGTTACATGCTATTTTGTCAGATATTTTAATTTTATGTATTATTAAACTCCATAACATTATTATATAATAATTTTTATTTACTTTGGACTATGAACGTTTATTTATATTTACCCAGATATTCACTAATATCCTTGCTCTATCTTCCTTCTTTCAACTCTGACTGCCATCTACGCTCGCTCATCTTGCCTGCACTAAAGTACACTCTTTAGTATTACTTTTATCGCAGGTGTCTTTGTGACAAACCCTCTCAAATTTTTATTTGTCTGAAGCTGTTTTTTATGTTGCCTTCATTCTTGAAAACTATTTCTTTTTCAGGCATATATAGAAATTGGTAACTGACAGGTGTTTTATCACATGCAAGACTTCATTACACAATCTTCTTTTATTGTTGCCTTTGAGTAATCAGCTATCAACCTATCTGGTGTTCCTTGAAAGTAATACATCTTTTCTCTGATTAATAACAGGTTTTTATATTATGTGTTTTGTTTGTTTCTCTCAAACATACATCTTTATTTATTTTTTTTGCAGTTTTTGGCCAGGGCCGGGTTTGAACTCATCCCCTCCGGTATATGGGGCTGGTGCCCTCCTATATTATGTGTTTTTATCATTATGTGTCTAAGTATGAATTAATTTTCATTTATCCCACTTGGGATTTGTTTGGATTCCAGAATTTGTGGATTGGCTCTGCACCTGTGGCTCAAGCGGCTAAGGTGCCGGCCACATACACCTGAGCTGGCGGGTTCAAATGCAACCCGGGCTCACCAAACAGCAATGATGGCTGCAACCAAAAAAACAAAAATAGCCAGGCGTTGTGGTGGGCACCTATAGTTCCAGCTACTTGGGAGGCAGAGGTAGGAGACTTGCTTGGACTCCAGAGCCCAGGAGTTAGAGGTTGCTATGAGCTATGATGTCATGGCACTCTACCCAGGGCGACAGCTTGAGGCTCTGTCTCAAAAAAAAAAAAAATTTGTGGATTGATACCTTGCATGTGTTCTCAAAATTTCTCAGTCAAGGTCTCTCTTGATATTCCTCTGCCCTCTTTTTTCCTCCCTTGACTTCTGGGATTTCACTTAAACATATTCTTGAGTTTCCTATTCTACTTTTTGTGTTTTTAACCCTTCTCTATTTTTGGCCTCCCCATGAAGCATTATGCGTAGTTTTCTCTTATTAGCTATAACTAATCTGTCCATCAAGTTTCTAAGTTCAGGTATTTTCTTTCTTCTTTGCATAATGTCCATTTATTTCATTCTCAAATCTGCCTCATATAAATTAAATGTGGAAATATAGTTCAATTTTGAAATTAACTTTGCATCAAAGTATTATATACATATAGGAAAGTGTAGAAAGTACAAGTGTACAGCTTGATGAATTTCTAAGAACTCAACAAACTGATGCAGTCACCTTGCAGATAAAGAATCAGAATATTGCTGGTACTCCAGAAGTCCCCTTATGACACTTTTTATTCACCACCACCAAGATAACCACTGCATAGATTCATTTTGAACTGCTTTTGTGTTTTGTGTAAATGAAATCATATAAAATATGCATTTGTGTCTGGTTTCTTTGATGCAACATTGTATTTATAAGATTCATTCATATTGATTAATATAGCTGTAGGTTGTTCTTTCCCTTACTACATAATATTCGATTGTAAGAATATATCACTATTTATTTATTCATTCTACATCTGATGTTTAGGAAATTTTCATTTGGGGGCTGGTGGGCATAATGTCATAGGGGAAGCTTAATTAGATACTGACAAACCATTTTCCAAGGTGGTTGTAAGCATTTTACTCCCACCAGCAATGAGTGGGAGTTCCGCTTGCTCTATTTTCTTGCCAATAGTTATTTTCTTTTCTATTTTAGACACTCTGGTGTGTAGACTCATAAGTTATGTATACTATCCTTAATGTGGTTCTGTAGTTACAGCTCTAAGTTTTCTTGCTTGATTAAATAGTTGTTTAGGAGTGTATTTTTAAAGTTACAACTGGTTGCGTCCCTTTCCTTGAATTGTTGTTAAATTTTAGTTTCACCACATTATGATCAAATAATATGATCTTTGTAATTTCTGCTTTGGGGAATTTATTTTCTTTTAGGATCTAATATGTGATCAATTTTGAAAATGTAAAATGGGCATTTGAAAGTAATAAATAGTCTCTGTAGTGTTTTAAATTTGTTATAGCCGCCTGATTAATATTTAAACCATTTATTGTTTCTTCTATTTAATCTTTCTAGGATAGAAAGGGCAGATTAAAGAGTCCCACTTCGGATGTGTTTGTCTCATTTTATTGAAGGCAGCACATGCAGTGGTTCTCAAATTTTAGCATGCATAAGAATCAACTGGAGCACTTGTTAAAATGCAAATTTCAAGCTCTAGGATATGTGAGGCGATGCCAGACGTTCGCACTTTTAGTAAACAGCCCAGATAATTCAGATGCAGGACTAATCTTTCCGATACACTGGTGTAGTGTCTTAGAGGGTCTCTAAGTCACAAAGTCATTTCAGTTATGTCCTTAACAGGGAAAACCTTGACCACATTATTTAACCTCTCTGTGTTCATTTATTTCACCTGTAAAACGAGAATAATAACCATGTCTACTGTAGAATGTTATTCTGAACATTAAATTAGATAACGCATGTGACTATGGTAGCATATTATTATATAAAGGCTATGCCTCTGATTTTCATTGATTTTATCAATGTCAAATGATACTGCTTTATTTATTGAATTCTGCTTTAGTGCTAGTGACTTCTTATTATAATTTTCTGTTGTACTTTTGTCCATTTTTGAACATTTTTAAACTTTTAAGTAAGTTTATTTTATATGTATCTCACGAATTGCAAATAGTTGTGTTTTTTGTCAATGCAGTTCTGAAACTCTTTTATTAGGGATGTTAACTCATTTATTTATATTTGCTTTATCTTCTAGAAGTCCCTTTTATTTTAATATTTTAATTTTATTTTATTTAGATAGTTGGAAAAAACATGTTTTTAATTTATCTTTGTGTTAAAAAACTTTTATCTATATTTCTCTTATCAATGTCAAGTAAGAAACAGTATTTCTTGGCTTCTCCCCTCCCCCTTACACTATAACTAATATATACATAGGGTAATGTTTAGCATACCTTGATGTTCATAGGACATATTTTTAAGCTTCCATTTTTTTTAATTTCACTAGGAAATATCTAGTTTTCCTTGCCTCATTTATTTTGTATTATATTGACCTTTTCCAGCTCAAAGTTTTCTTCTAAGTTTTGGTTTTTGCTTTTATATTATCTGTTCTTTATGTGACTAGAAAGTTTGGCTTTCCTAGATTTGTTCTCCATATTGTATTATGTTTTTTTCCATTCTGGAATACCTTTTCATAGTCTTTTAGAAGTTCACTTTGACCCCAAACCAGGGGCCAGGATCAACCTCTCCAATGTTAGTTTTCTTATCTTTTAACGTACTCAAAAACATTTGCTCAACCCTCAAAATAGATGTACCTTATCTCTGGTGTGACATGTGCATGGATAAGACGGAGCTAAATAAGCCACAAGAACATGTACTGACAGGATGGCGCCTGTGGCTCAAAGGAGTAGGGCACTGGCCCCATATATCAGAGGTGGTAGGTTCAAACCTCAGCCCTGGCCAAAAAAGACAGCAAAAAAAAAAAAAAAAAAAAAAAATGCACTGACAAATATATAGGACCTAAATGAGTGGAGCTATGATATTTATAAGAATGAAATTCTAAGTGTCATGAGCATGCTTTTTTTTTTTTTAAATACCTTATGACTGTTTAAGAGAAGGACTCTTTCTGCATGGATGCCCTGAGCTTAGCATGTATTGCCAGGGGAAATAAAGCCTATGAGACTTTGCCTCTATGTACTTCTCCAGCCTTATCTTGTTCCACCCTATAGTCTTTTATCTTTTTTTAAGTTGTGAACATTTATCAGATCATTCCTTATTTGTTTTCTGGGCTCAAAGTCACTTCGTCTGTGGCTTAGCTCACTTGATGGCAGAAGTCTGGTCACCTAACCACATTCTGTACTGCACCCTGCTGGGGTCTGCAGCACTGTCCCCATTACAGGGTACAGTACAGATTTGCAAGCCCTCTGCTTTGTGGGTGGATCAGAAAAGATAGACTAGCATTCCCAAAATGTATTCCTGGGAGTACCAGAATTAGGTTCCTATACCTATTCCTGGAAAAAAGTGTTTCATGGCTAAATAAATTTGGGAAAAGCTATGTACGGTATTCTATTGCGGACTCAAAATGAGTATTAGTGGAGTCAAGCCTCTGCAAATCTCTGTAGGAAACAAATCTGCCTTTTTTGTGTTTGCATATCTGCTGTCCAGAGAGCATTAGTTTTACAAAATATACTTTGAAAAACTGTGACAGAATCTGCAGGCAGGCAGTAAAGAATCCATGTCCATTATAAACAAGACTGATAAAGGACTGGTTTTACTTTCTATGGCAATGGAATTGACAGATGTGTTTGTTTTGATTTTACCAGATACCCAGCTACCAAAAAAGTGCAACAACAACAATGAAGAAATGAGACAAAGACCAGGAAGAGATGGGAGGAGGAAAAAACAGCAGGTGTGAAGGCCCCAGGGTGCATTAGAAAGGATCTGAAAGGTGGAAGTTTGGGTAAAGATGGCAAATGGGACACATACACCTATGCAGCTTCCTTCTGAAATTCCACTAAAATGTTAATAAAGACAGATCTTGTGATGTTAGCCGTGCATCAGACATCCAGGCAAGGGTGACTTCTTAAAGAAAATAAAAATTGACATTCATTCATTGTTTACATGTATGGAGAAGACATTTATACACCTGAGGGAGAGTTTAGGGTTGACTCAGTGAAAAGATAATCAAGCCAACTGAAAAATAATGTCAGTTAACTCTTGGAAAAATAAAAGTGATTCAGGAAAAACAAAGCAAAACAAAACAGAAAACACAGGAAAATCACACAAAAAGAATCAATTCTGTTGCTTACACAACTGAAATACGGTGTAGCTGGTCTCTGAGTGTTCAGCTTGCAAGTCTGTCTTTTTTGGATGCTTCTTGACTGTGAACCCTGGAACTGTTGCCCTTTCAACCAGAGGTGAAGGGCCACATTCTATAGTCTTATACTGACTTTCTTCCACCTCATCAAATACTCTGTCAGGACACTTTTGACTGTAAGTAACAGAAAACCCTGTCTCAAACCAGCTCAAATAATAAGGGAATTTATTAACTCAAAAGTGGAGGCCCAAAAGTATAGTAGGCTCAAGCTATGATAGAAATCAGTAGTTTCTCAAACATTACTATGGAACACGTCAATTTATTCTAGCTTTGTGCTAAGTTCTCCACAGTTTGGCTTCGTGTTAAAGCTGGTTAGCCTAGCCTTTCGCCTCGCCGTATTCCTGAGAGCAAGATAGACCACCAGCAGCTCTGCTGGAGCCATACACAAAAATGTGGCCAGGGTTCTCTTGCTTTTGTTGCATCAGCTCAACACAGCACAGTCTGATCCAAAATACAGCCTCAATATGTGCCGCCGATATTTCCATCAGTGAGTGAAGGACATCAGTTTCATTAATTTGGACTAGGTGATCTTCATTGAATGGATTGTCCAAAACACCAACTCACTGAAAGAAACCATGCTAACTCTTTGTTTATAAAGTTTTAAAAAACTTTTTTAAAAGGCTATCTATAGAAAGATGATTGCTAATGAAAATAAGGTGTATGTGCTTTTCTGATAAGATCCAGGAGGAGAGAGGAGAAAAGTCTTCCCTCAAAGCATGGACTAAGTACTTTAAGTTTTCTTGGGCTACCTTAGGTCAGGTGCTAACTGCTGGACAAATGATCACCAAAGGAAGCCTGAATGCTGATTAGCTCAAACTATCAGGATTCCCTTTACATCCAAAGATGAATTGAACATCTCAATAAAACTGAAATCCCATTAAAAGGGTAAAGGGACTGGGCGCGGTGACTTGTGCCTGTAATCCCAGCACCCTGGGAGGCCAAGGAGAAGGATTGCTTGAGGTCAGAGACCTGAGATCAGCCTGAGCAAGAGCAAGACCCCATCTTTACTAAAAATAGAAAAATTAGCCAGGCATTGTGGTGGGCACCTGTAGTCACAGCTACTGGGGAGGCTGAGGCAGGAGGACCACTGGAGTTTGAGGTTGCTGTGAGCTAAGCTGACATGACAGCACTCTGGCCTGGGCAACAGAGTGAAACTCTGTCTCAAGAATAAATAAATAAATGGGCAAATGGATGCTGGGGAGGCAATGCATAGTGCCTACACAGAGGCTACCTTTCTCAAATCCGGATCTTTGCACACTTTGTTTCCTCTACCTGGAATACTCTTTACCTTGCTTACTTTTGCTTATCTTTCCCCTCTCGACTTAAACATAATTTCCTGATTTATGCAAGCTGCGTTAGAAATATTGAAGCCTATATAGATTTTATAAATTAAATGCCATTTTTGTAGATGGGGTGAGGATAACTTGACAGTTTTAGAAACAGTTTTTCCTAGAACATATCTCAGGCTTGAAGCAGGACTGTTCTGTGTGGCCTCATAGACTGTGTGCTGCTAATGAATGATGCTCCTCTGAGTGGAACCAGGGGTTGGCAAACTATGGCAAATGGGCCAAATCCAACCCACCACCTCCTTTTGTAAATAAAGTTTCATTGTGAGCAACCACAAACATTCATTTATGTATGGGCTATGAATCTGAAAATTCCTACTATGTATCCCTTTGTAGAAAAAAGAATGCCATTCTCTAATTTGGACAACACTAAGGCCCTGTCTTTAGACCTTGTCTTGCTGAGAGTTGCTACATTTAGGGAAATGACTTGGGATTTCTCTCAGTGTAAACGATCAGGATGAAATAGGAGTTTGGGCCCAGTTACTTGCACTTGGTGGGCATGGAGACAAGTAGCCATAGTCTCTGTAACAGCTAGGGAGAGAGAGAACGTAACAGCTAGGGACAAGAATACATGGAAACACCCAACAGGCTGACAAAGAAGAGTGGTTCACCCTTGACAGATTCCTCATACTGCGTGTCATCAGCAGTTATAAGTCACTGTGGAAAACTCTGGGAGACCTGGAAAGTCAATGTATCCATGTACACAGACGTTCAGGTTCATGCTGCTTCATCTTCTGCTTTATGTAGTAGTCTCTGAATAGATGAATTTCTATATCTATTGTCATTAAATAAACTTAGCATCCTTTAACTTTGCATGCATATCCATCAATCACGTTACTGGATTATACTGTAACAACCCCAAACGTGTGAATCTATGGTGATGGCTAAGGGCCTTACGTGGGTGTAAGCTATGAAAGTATTTACTCAGGAATTTGCACCCATTTCTTTTAGCCAAATAGTGAACTTACTGGAGATAGCGACCATATCTTATACAGCTACTAACTTATACGTCTCACCTAGAAGAGGACCAAGCGCTAGGCTGCTCAATAAACGCTTGTGAATGTAAAATAAAAGTAACACAGTCTAGCTGGGCAATCAAGCAGAACTGAATGTTCTGCTTAAAACGTTGCCTTAAGAAGGGAAAATGTCAGAACACTTTCCACTTGCTATAATTTTATGCGTTTTCATCTATAAAAGATGTAAGTGAAATTATAATGAACCCAAAATAAGTGAAACGAGAATGAATATTTGTTGTTAAAAGCACACATAAGAACTATTAAAGTAGACTATATTCTTGATCTGTAATCATAGCCATATTCATAAAAGGCTTCGTCACGGACGTAAACATGTTTGACTTGCCCTAAACTAATAAAGCAACTCTGAACTCTATATCTTGCAAATGGCACTTTAAAAAAGTCAAAGCCTGTCAATATAAGAAAGATGCAGCCTTTTCATAATTCAAAAATGCATAGACCCAATGGCGAATTGTGATTCCAGACTACAAGATTGGTTCATGAAAGTTAGTAAAGCTAGCATAATGTCAATTATGTGATTGAATATTGATTCCTTAACTCTACCTTGGTTTTAGACTCATTTGCAAAAGATAGAGGGCCAAAAAGTTAATTCAATCATTCTTCCTATGTATGCTAGACACTATTCAAAGCCCTAAAAGTACAACATTGAAAAATATAAGCAAGGTCTCTGCTCTTGGGGAGTTTATATTCTACTAGAGTAAGACACACAAGCAGCAGATGCATTGTAATTGTAATGATCATAGAATAAGTAATAGTCCAGACAAGTATTGGGACACTATGAGAACACAGAATATTTAATTCAGAGAGAGGAATCTAACAAGCCCTCCCTGAGAAATTACTTTAAACTTACATGATGGTGAAATTGACCCAACAGTGAGGAAGGTAGAGTGTTGGCGGAATAGTGGTAAAGAATATTCCAAGGAAAGGAAACAAATATGAAGGCCCTGGAGTGGAAACAATTGGGAAAAAGAATAGGAATTTTGAATGGAATGAATGACTTTCTAGGAAAGTCTATATTTACCAAAAATAATTCAAAAAAATAGAAAGCATAAATGACATGAAATTATGCTTAAAAGATAGGTAGAATTGACAAACACGAAGGGCTTTGTTGGTTGTTGTAAAGATTTTGAACCATGTTAATGATTTTACAGTGATGTGACGTTTCAAAAGGACCTTGAGCAAGATAATAGAGGTTGGACATTCCTAACCCCAAATTATGAAATCTGAAACTCTAAAATTTGAAACTTTTTGAGTACTGACATGATGCCGTAAGTGGAAAACTCCACACATGAATACTTCACACAGGCTCGGCGCCTGTGGCTCTACAGACTAAGGCATCAGCCACGTACACCTGAGCTGGCAGTTTTGAATCCAGCCCGGGCCCGCCAAACAACAATGACGGCTGCAACCAAAAAAATGGCCGGGCATTATGGCAGGTGCCTATAGTCCTAGCCACTTGGGAGGCAGAGGCAGGAGACTCGCTTGAGCCCAGGAATTGGAGGTTACTGTGAGCTGTGATGCCACAGCACTCTATCCAGGGTGACAGCTTGAGACTCTGTCTCAAAAAAAAAAAAAAAAATACTTCACACAAACTTTGTTTCATGCACAAAATTATTAAAAATATTATAGAAAATTACTTTCAAGCTGTATCTGCAAGTTTTATATGAAGCATAAATGAATTTCATGTTCAGACTTGGGTCCCATCACCAAGATATCTCATTATCATTATGTATATGCAAATATTCCCAAATTTGCATATACATAATGCAAAATCCAAAGTCTAAAACACTTCTGGTCCCAGCATTTCAAATAAAGGGTCCTTACTTAGCCTGTAGCATAATCAAATTTATTTTTCCTACAAACTATCACGTGTTATTGTATAAAAACCCAAGAGAAGAGCAATAACAAAAGCAGCTTTCCCAGTTGGGGTGCAATCCACAACTTTCCTTCCCTGTGCTTTCATTTGTAGGGAGCACCATGCAATGCAAAAAATAATACCTATAATAATTCTGTTAGTGCTACATTAGACCCTTTGAATACTCAGGAAAGGCTAAATAATTTTGCAATAATGAACAACATCCAAGCCTCCATGACTTAAAACAACAAAAGTTTGATTTTTGTTTATGATACATGTTCATCTTAGGTCAACTGGTATACTTTGCTAATATGTCACCCACATTCCAGGACGTGAACCTGACAGCAAGTATGATCTGGAGTGTTACTCATTGCTGGGGGATTCATTTAGGATTACTGAAATCAAATACTACACTAACTTCTAGTCACTTCTCACATCAAGGGATGATGGAGAAGTGCAGTCCTATAATACAACTGAAAAGAGAAGAATCAAATGGGCAGTGCCTGTGGCTCAAAGGAGTAGGGTGCTGGCCCCATATACCAGAGGTAGTGGGTTCAAACCCAGCCCTGGCCAAAAACTGCAAAAAATAAAAATAAAAAAGAGGAGAATCAAATTATTTATGTAAAAAAATAACCTGTATAATGGAAGAAAATATTTGCAAACCATACATCTGATAAGGGTCTAGTATCCAGAATGTCTAAAGAATTCTTAAAACTCAATGAAAAGGACAAACTACCCAGTTTAAAAAAAGGGCAAAGGATTTGAACAGACATTTCTTTAAAGAGGATATATAACTGGCCCCATAGAAATAAAACACATTAAAATATCCTCAACATCATTAGTCACTAGGAAAATGCAAATCAAAACCACAATGAGATACCGCTTCACACTCACTAGGATGGCTAGGATCTAAAAACAAAAAGAAAAATTGAAAATAACAAGTGTTGACAAGAATGTGAAGAAATTGGAACCTTTATATGTTGCTGGTAAGAATGTAAAATAGCCTCTGAGGTTCCTCAGTGAGTTAAATGTAGAGTTACCAAGTGATCCAGCAATTTCCCGCTTAGGTTTATACCTGAAAGAATTGAAAAACAGGTACTCAAATACACGTACACACATGTTCACAGCAGCACTATTCACAGTAGTCAAAAGGTAGACACAACCTAAATGTCCATCAACAATGAATAGATGAACAAATTCTGATATATACATACAGTAGAGTATTAGCCACAAAAAGAATAAAGTACTGATAACATACTA